>JAGGAW010017435.1:0-10880 GCA_017657375.1 Termitomyces sp. T27 | reverse complement strand
AGGTCTGAAATGAGACTTAAGATAGAGCTAAGTTGAGAGGAGGTTGTTCTGCTGTCAAACTGTTAGTTAGTTAGCTAGTAATGATAGAGCAAAACAAACAATGTGAATTGTTATAGTCAGTGTAGGCAGTCAAAAAGATATGATACAATTCATAGTAACTTAGGCCATTGCTTAATGAGTCATGGTCCGAGTTAGACTGGGAGGCTTGAGCAGAATGAAGCCTGAGAATTTTGAAAGCTGTAGTTGGAATTACTACGGTTCACAGTGCCATCAAAGATTTAAAAATAATGAAAAATTGCTACTAGTAAGACTTTATATTGCTACAAGGTCTCAGAGTTAGTACTATTGATTTGAGTTGCACTCTAGAAGATCTCCAAGTACACATTTCTTAGATGGCTTGATATTGTCATGATATACTTCTCAGTACCACCATTGCATAATATTATTCAGACTCAGATAAATCTGATCATGGAACAGTCTGATCATGATAATTCCATTGGTCAGCTTAGGCATGTTTGCCATTAAGGCTTCTGAGTTTCTTACCACAAACAGTTCCATTCACAGCACATGTAGATCCTGCCCTTATGTAGTAGTATGGAAGATCATATACCATATGGAGCTCCAAGTCAGTAGCTAGTGGCAGATTATGATTGTTTGAAATTTGAAACACAACTTTGAACATAATCAATCATAATAGATAATGAGATATGATGGCAACCATGATGTCAGTAGCAGTGCCATACATGTTTTGCCACTGGCAGAGAGGCTATGGGCATGTGTGCATTGAGTGTGCCAGAAAGGCAGAAATAAGAAATAGCTGTACATACAAATGGCAGCATTCTAACCAGGACATGTGTTAACTGAGTAAGGATGGCAAAAAGAAAATAGCATCGCCTTGAGTTCAGATGGCAGCATCTAAAGGGATGTGCAGAAAAAACTAGTCAAAGGACAGAAAAAGTGGAGTAGTATCACCTCAGACTTAAGTTTGGATGGTAGTATCTCAAGGGATATGTAAGAAAAATGAAAGAGAGAGAATTGAATGGCAGCATCCCTAGAGATGCATGGTAAGTAAAGAATGAAAAAACTCAAGTTCAAATGACAGCATTCTAAGGAACACACAAGAGAGAGAATCGAATAGCAGTATGTCCAAATAAAGGACAAAAAATTTTAAGTTCAAATAACAGCATCCTAAGGGACACATGAGAGAAATAAAAGAGAGAGAATTGAATGGCAGCATCTTCAGGGATGTGCAGTAGGTAAAGGATGAAAAATTTGAATTCAGATGGCAGCATTTAAAGAGATGCATGAGAGAAACTAGAGATAGAGTTAAATGATAGCATGCTAAAGATAGGCGTTAGCTGGAGTATTGTTAAGTGTAAAAGGACAAGAAAAGAGAAGTAGTATTGTTTCAGGCTTACATTCAAATGGCAGCATCTCAAGGAATATATAAGAAAAACAAAAGAGTGAGAATTGAATGGCAGCATCTCAAAGATGCATAGTAGGTAAAGGATAGAAAATTTAAGTTCAGATAGCAGCATCTAAAAAGACACACAAGAGAAACTAGAGATAGAGTTGAATGATAGCATGTTAATAATAAGCGTTAGCTGGGTGTATCTTTGAGTGCAAAAAAATAGAAAAAGAGAAATAGTATTGTCTCAGGCTCAGGTTCAGATGGCAGCATCTCAAGAGATGCATGAGAGAAACAAAAAAGAGAGAATTGAATGGCACCATTTCAAGAACAGGCAATAGCTGGATGTATCTTCATGTGAAAGGATAAAATTTAGATGGCAGCATCTGAAGGAATGCATGGGAGAAACAAGAAATAGAGGTAGCAATATCCTAAAGACATGTTGACTAAGTGTATCTTCAAATGCAACAGGACATCAAAAAATGCAGAAAGACTTAGAGAAGTTATACTATTATCTCAAGCCATAGTTTAGATGGCAGCATCTCCAGGGATGCATGATATGTAGCAGATCACTGCTTGAGTTACAATTGTATACTCTATAATGACATAAGGACTCTATCTTAAGAGAGGCATGCTAGCTGGCTGCATCTTAAACTTGACAAGTTCAAGTGAAAAGACCATGACATCACTCTTGAAATAGCAGCATTTTTAAATAGTAGCATCTCCAACTTTAACTGAGGCCTGAGATAACTTTAAACCTAGAGAAGTAGTATCATTGCTTTGAGTTCAGCATAAAATAGCAGCATTTCAAGGGATGTGCAGTCATGGACTGCTGCTTAAGTTATGATCAGAGAATTGGCCTGGGCCAGCATCATAGGAGATATAAGTTAGCTGGCTGCATCTCAAAAAATGCACAGCACAATGATATTAAATACAAGCCATCTACTGTGACTTGGTTCTATTCACTGCCAAAAGGTGGCAACATCCTGCTAGTATACTAATAAGGAGGTGGGTGACAAGTTGTAACATGGCAATGAGCAAGATGTATCATAACTTGAAAAAATACTAGTGCAATGAAAGGTGGAATCGAGAGATATTGTTGAGTTCAAGTCCTAATGCTGGCAATATGCTGTTTGTAATTGCTTTTTCCTAGCCAGTTATAATGGCAGTCATAGTGACTGTGACATTAATCATCAAGGGTGACCATGACAGTGCAGCACCAGAGTCACAGTTGAGCTGCCTAACTTAAACAGCAACTTGCCTCAGCACATCTGAAGAGTGGCAGTCTGAGGCTGAGCATTATGGTATTTAAGTTTTTATTCACTGCCATGACAACTTGAACACATGATCAGACTGTCATCCTCCACCTAGGCCATCTGTTCAACATCTCTATTGTCCTGGCCTTAATGCAGGAGTTATTTCTATGTGCATTCCTAAACTCATCCAGAACTATCAAGCAGATAGTTATCTAAGACAATTCAATCCTACCATCTTCCTTCAAATGAATTCACAAAAGCCTTGGCTAGTTTTTGTAACAAGATACTTTTCTAAAGAAAAAACACATTTTGATTTTTCTGAGTTACAGCCATTCCCATATTTATGAAAAGATAATCCTTCTCCAGCACAATCCACTGAATTTCTACCAATAAATTACATTTCAATTTTTAAGTCTCGCAATGATAAGCTTGAAGAAGAGATTATTAACTTGAGGAAAATAAAATAAAGAAAGAAAGAATGGTAGGATCTTCAATCTATCCTTCTAGTTTCCTTAGACTTTCAAGAGATACAAAGATTATTGGAATTTGAGGTGGACATAGATAAATTTATATATTTAGCAAGGACAATAAAAATCAAGGCTGCCTGGGTTGAATTTATCAAAAGAAAGCTTAATGATCAGGAATGGTCAATACAACACATAGCTTTAAAGAGTATGGATTCAGCCAAAGAACACTGAATGGAAATCTAGTTCAATGGTTTGAGCAAAGAAATGATATATTGGTTCATATGCTATAGAGTACCTGTCTTTTTTGTGCATGAATGTAATATGGAGGAGCTGTATCATTATAACCATGCACAAAAATAAGATCTACTAAAAGGGACTAACCCCAAAACAACTTTACTTGATAATTATCTGTTGGAAACTGAGGCTCAAAGGCAAAACTAGTAGCAGTTGTGTTTGATGTTTGGAGAAATTATATTCTCCCAACTGATTGGGTAATAGAGGAACATCTGGAGTGGCAATTTCATTCTTTCTCTTGTAATATTGAATGGTTTAGACCTCCTGGTATTGATGAAGTTGAATCGCAGCTTTTTTTTATTATAACCAAAAGGCCAGAGGATGACATAGATCATCAGCCTGAAGTGTCTTTTACATCAATGCTTTCTCATCTCCTACCTGAACCTCTGAAGTATATACAAATGTTTGATGACTAAGTGCTATGGATACAGCCTCTAGCATTGACTGTGCCTTGTAGTGATGTCAAATGAACTTCATAGAATTTGAAGATTAATGATGAGCACCTCTAGTATCTTCACAAAAGTCAACAAATCAAAGGAGAGTACATTTATTATAACAGAATTCTGAATTGCATAGTCACCTTTGAAAATAAATTGGTCATTTCTAAAGGCTTTATGATGGACATGAAAATTTTTGGATTGCCAGCTCTTAATATGCCATATGAGGAAAATATCAATCAATGATGGATAAAAAAATAACATTCTCAATAGCTTTATCTTACTAGGCAATCACAAGAGCAACTCTCATTGAAAGAATGTGTCAATAAACTGCAGTCAGTTTTCAAATCCATGAAGGATTTTGCTGAATCTGAGCATGAATTTGACATTTTTCAAGATGAAGGCCTAAGAAGTATTGGTAATACAAGTGAATTACTTTCATTGCTGCTATCAGACACAACAGAAATAGAAGTTATGATAATTAATGACATATCCAATGGAGGTATGCCCTTGCTTGAGATTCAAATGATTCTGTTAACTAATCCTATCCTTTTTGAAGCTCAACCTGCCCTGCTAGTTGGCCAGAGTCAAATAGTTTCTCCTTTATCCAATGCAGACACATCTCTGCCCAAGGTCCAGGTGACTTTATCAAATAGTCATGATCTTATCTCTTCTGAAGCTCAGCCTGATCTACTAGTTGGACAGTCCCAAATGAGTACTCTATCCAATAGAAACCTGCCCAAAGTTCAAGTGACTCTGTTATTTGACTCAACCCTTGCTGGTGCTGCAGACTTGAACTTGCTCATAACCTAGAAACAAGCAGCCCTGTTAGTTGATCTATCATGCATGGACTGCTGTTTGGGTATAACCCTCCATAATGTGGAAGGGCTCAGCTCTCTATTACCAAAGGAAATGTGAGTAGAAAACCTGTTAATGCAAGTGGGATCAGAATCTCTGATTTTCTTAGGCTCTCCTGACATATTACCTGTGGATGAGTTTGAAGGAATGGATCTAGATATTCCTAAAGACTAGTCTGCTCCACTAGTTGACTAGAATCAAAGAATTTCCACCTTGTTCAATACAGACATCTCTCTATTTGATGTTCAAGCAACCTTATTGATAACACCATCTAAGTTCAAGGGTTTTTGACTGAGCAGTATACTAAGAAAGGGATAATTTTACAATGTTCTTTTGTGATAGGAGGAATTCTACTGGGCAATGACTAAAGCTACACACTTAGTAAGAAGGAAACAAAGGGATCACACTACTTGAAAGAGCAACCAAAGACTCAAAGAAGGAAATGAATTTGAGTTGAACAATTCTGCATCATGAATGAAGTATCATTGTGGAACTGAAAGGCAAGTATTTGCCACTACTCAAGGTAATGAGGTAGAATACAGACATCTCAACTGTTAAGCCTTGTAAGACAGTTGTTCTTGTTTTCCTGGACAGCATGCTAGATATTAATTCTCCAAATCTTCAGCTGGAGAGAGTTTTAGTCGCTAGAAGCATAGCAGGAGTCCATGGTATTAAGTTCCATTGAAGCACAGAATTTTGACTAGACTGTCATGGAGCCATCATCGTTTCCCCTCTCTGTCTTTAATAGATTGCTTGAGGGACAAAAGTAGAGGAACAATGAGTACAAGTTCAAGGGAAGAGTTAGCTCCCTCTTCAGCTCCTAGATGACTTTGTGATGCTCTTCTTCTTTACAGTGTGGTGCATGCAGAATTATTGGCTTCGGTAAGGCACTGAGGCAGAGTAGATGAGGCATTTTAGAAGTATAGAGGCAGTCATGGCAGATCTAGACATTGCAAGCAAAGGAAGACTCTGGGCTCTGGAAAGAGATCAACCATGGAACAGAGATGGTTCTGTGCAAACAATTAGTGGCAGGATCCAAGAGAAGCTTGACTTATGAGGACACGTTCAAGTTATAATATAATTATATTATAATTATATTAGCACAAATTGTATAGTAAAATCAAGTACCATATGTGAATATATCTAATATTCTGTACAATGGCATGATAGGAATTCTTCAACTTGTTTCAAACAGGCTGACACTTGAGAGTAGCCAAGATGACATTGATTAAAAATGCTCTGTGAAAGAAATAAATGAAGAACTTGATGATTCATAACAAATTACAGTGTGTTTAAGCTAAGTTTGAGAATATTCAAGCAATGATACATCATACATACTTTTGGCATTTGCATCCTTGGTAGTAACATGTAGGCTAGTAGGTATATTCAATGAGGTGAAAACTTATTTAAGTTGGTCATGACTCAAACTCAGAGTTATTTCAACAACTTCAAGTTCTATCATGACTGAGTGGCAAGACCTGAACATGCATATTAACATCATTAATTTCACCCAAGTCTTCAAGTTGTCTAAAATAGTACTAGGTGTGATATACAAATGACCTAGGATAATTAATTTCAAATTTATATTGAATGGCAGCAAAAAAGCCTCTTTGCGCATAAAAAAAAAGATAATGCATACACTAAGATTTGCAAGACAGGCTACTCATAAGAATTAGCAGCAAAGAAGAAAGCCCCTTCATGCATCACACATCAAGGGAAAAACTATGCCATATGTATAAAATAGTGAACTTTCAGACCAATAAGAGTAAGTTGAAATTCTACCAAAGCCTATAACCTAGTAAACTTCAACAAGTCTAATAAAATGCATATGAAATTGTATTGACTTTGGTCAATGCCAACACCAGTTGACCTACTACATCTACTGTGTGGTCAGCAATTTGGACTCAGTCAAATGAATAAAAACTTGTACTGTGCTAGTAAATAAACTTGAATATGCAGCTGGACCATGCAAGTCACTAGACATAGTTGAACTAGTACAGGTTTGGCAGACTCTGAACTTGCCACCAGCCTGGCCTGTGCCACCTGAGCCTGAGCAATTTTTCACTATTGGCAGTGCTGGCTGCAGTTGTTGGCACCTAGTAAGCTATAAATAAGGTTGTGACTGTGATCTCAGTGCCATCATGGTGACTTGAAGTCACAAGAAGTGAGTCACATAATGCTAAGATCATAGCCTCAGCTGCTGGCTTAAAATTTGCTTCAAGCTGTTACTAACTTACTTGAATTCATTGTACATCTGCTAACTACTGCATGTCACTTGGGATGCTGCTATTGGCCAACCATTACTTTGGATCCTGCCAACTGCACGTCATCTAAGTCAAGGACCATGACTGCACATCTCTTGGAATGCTGCTAACTATCCCTCAAGATATTGCCAACACCACTTAAGATAGTGCTAAACTTTGTTTGGGATACCACTAACTATTATACATCCCTTAACACTTTTAGAGAGCTCTTAGCGAAATCTTTTATTGCTACTAGTATAATTGACAATGCATGACTCTCTATTTAACCTGATCAACATTAATGTTCCTTCTTTTTTTGCCCACTGCTATGCCAACTTGAAAAAGACAGTGGGCTAAACACTGCTACCAAAATACAAGCAGTTCTTTACTTTTCTTGAAGTTGCCATCATAAAGCTGATTAACCAACAAAAGTTCTTGAGATGCCATGATAGCTAACATGCATCTCTTGGAATGCTGCCACCTCAATCTATAACTCATGCCATGTATCTCTGAAGATGCAACTAAATGAGGGTACTATATATCTCTTGGAATGCTGCCATTTCAACTCTAGGTGATGCTATCTCTATTTTGCACTCTTTGGCACTCACTATGTGTGTAACTGTTCTAATTGGACTGACTAGCACATAGGTGGAGAGCTCTGTTAGTGGATCTCGTTATTCATGGATGGAAGCTACTTTTTCTACCTTTTGAAAGACACCCTCAGAAAATGCAGCAAATTGAACTCAAAAGCACAGAGTTCAATCAATGAAACAGTGTCATTTATATACAAATGGAAGGCCAATAGAAAATTCAAAAAAATAAAGACTCATATCAATGTAGACATGAAGAAACTAATGAATGATGTGCACTCTAACCTTTGAATGTTTTATCTTATGCATTGTATGGTGTCAGTACTTCCCTTTGCTTGCTGTTCTGTCAATGCTCAGAACATGTGTGATGGTAGGCATACTCCACCTTCTGCCTACACTGTCTTTTGCAGAGTCTCAATGCTACTGCACAAAGAGCATGTAGGGTGTCAGGGAAGTTGCTAAGGAGGGATGATTGTCCTTGCTACCTGTGATATTGATTCCACCCTGTCCATCCTCACTGTGTTCTCCCTGCAAATTGACTATTTCAACATTACAATCTCCATCTCACAAAGTGGTCTTTGTAGGAGTGAGAGAGCAAAATGTCTGGTCATGATCTCCATAGGTGTGTAGGACCTCATCTCTTATGATTTAATAATTTTGAAGACTCTTTTTCAGAGCATGTTTGTACTATTAACTATGCTGTCAAGCTCTTCACTGGTTATTCACTGGGTTTGGTAATATGTAGTTTCAAATTCCAAAGTCATAGTAGAGTTGCTGCTTTTGCAAAGTTGCACTGCATCACTCATTTCTCATCTCTAATAATTCAAGGTTGACATCAAATCATTTCATTCTTACATCTATGCTGAAAAGCTTGATAAGGTGGTTATAGTAAGGGTGTAGATCTGTTTATAGAAAGCAAGTTGGAATCTAAGGCCTCAATTTTGTCTGTCCATGATTATTAATTCAAAGTTTCAAGTTCAAGTTTGAACTTGCAGGCTCAGGCTGGTGTTATGCTAGTGACTTGACTACTACTGAGTCCAATCAGAAATAAGCAGTACTGCAGCGACTTGAAGGCTATGGTGCAGAACAATACTATGGCCCCAGAAGCTTGGCTTCCAATAATGAAAGCTGTCATGATGCAGAGTCTAAATAGAGTCAAGTTTGTATCCTTGAAGGCAGGGAAGTACATTTATATCATTAAATGAAACATCATAATGCAGTCATCCATGATGATTCAGAGTATTACTGTGACTGTAACATGCTTCTGAGCCTAGTATGGTCGAAGACTTCTTTTGCTTGATTCACAGCTCGACACTATGAAAGCAGCTTAAGTTCAAACTCAAAGTTGGAAGTTAATCATTGATTGACTACTATCAAAAGCAATTTTTTCTGTCAACTACCAATGATTTTTTTTCTATGTGTTTTAGCTCTAACTTACTGAATTTAATTCAGTTTAATGTGGTGCAAGAGGGGCTATTATTCAAGAATGATAAGATATAGATGTGGCTGCCACCTTATAGTACGATTCCTCTAAGTCACTCCACTGTGGCAGTGACTCTTCTGATTTATCTCATCACTGGCACACTGCTGGTTTTCCTCGTACTATGGATTAGTGCCTTCATGGCCTGGATTAGATGCAATCTTCACATCTTCTCTCTGTGCTATTCTGGGTATTTATTTCTTTATTTGGAACACATGTTATTTACACATTGACACTGCATCCTTTATATGTCTTTTAGATTCTCATTTGAATCTTCTATTGTGCTCTGCTTCTGTGACGACTCGATTACTCAAGCTGCTAGCTGTTATTTCAGCCAGACTTCTTTTTGCAGGTAGTTCATCTAAGTTGAGATAAGTGATCAACAGATTTTCTGAGTTCTCTCACTACTTCATTCTCACTCACTATGCCACTTCAACCACTCTCTACTGATCACAACTGGCTGGGCACCTTCTTCATTTTCTCTTCTCTCTGGTGGCTTTGATGAGCCTTTTTTTTGAACTTATTAAACTTTTCTGTTGTTTTCTCTGGTGGGCTGTGATTTTCTCTGGTGGGCTGCTCTGATCCAAATAGTGTGTCTTATTTTCTTCTTCTATGCTGTTTTACTGTTAACAATCTATTTTCTTCATAATGATGTTTGGCAAACTGCTGCTGCCTTGCCCAATCTTTTTAATTGTATTACAAATTCTTTGGCCTGGTTTTAGAGTGAGCCATAGTGATAGTAGTAGCAATCATCTCTGGTCTGGAAGGTATATGTATGACCTTTCAGTGCCCTATGTAACTAGGCCATGTAGCTCAGTGGTTAGAGCATCATAAGGGGCGCATACCCAAGAGGTCCCAGGTTCAATTCCTGGTATAGTCATTTTTCTATTTCTAACAGGTTATGGGCCCCGGTACTTCTATGTGCTAAAAGTCAGCCTGCTTATATAATGGAATTGTGGGTAACAAGTCATATGACTTGCCATGTCAGGAGGGTGTATTAAGTGATGACAGGACAAGTCACATAACAGCCATAGAGCTCTGAATTCCTACACAAACTGTCTAGTGCTCCAGTCCCTGCAGTGAGCCATAGTGATAGTAGTAGCAATCATCTCTGGTCTGGAAGGTATATGTATGACTTTCCAGTGCCCTATGTAACTAGGCCATGTAGCTCAGTGGTTAGAGCATCATAAGGGGCGCATACCCAACAGGTCCCAGATTCAATTCCTAGTATGGTCACTTTTCTATTTCTAACATAGAAAGGGCAAAAAGGCCAGGAGCAAGCTAATGCATCTTCTAATGATGACAAGTCTAAGAAAGATGGTGCAAAATTTGCTGGAAATGCAAGTACTTGTTTAACTTGTTTACCGGATCAATCAGATCCTTCTCTTTCTATGCAGCCTGATGCTGACTTTGATTGGATTGCAGACTCAGGAGCTACTTATCACATGACTCCACATCAAAATTGGGTCAGAAACAAAGGCTATAATATTCATATTGATAACAAAGCTATGCATTTCTGGTTAAATGGATAAGAGATGTTTTGTGCTACAATCAACTCCAATAACTCTGCTCATCTTACCAACACTTTACCACTTGATTTGACACTTTGGCATCACAGATTTGCACATCATAACTATGCTGATGTCAAGAAAATGATCAATAAGAAGTTGGTAGTTGGTTTAGACTTGAATTCAGCTGTGAAGCCTGATCCTATCTGTGAACCTTGTTTGGCTGGCAAAATGTGTTCTAATCCTTTTCCTCCTTCCAGTAGCCGTGCATCTAAACCATTAGAATTGATTCACACTGATGTACATGGTCCCCTTCCAGTTTGTGCTATTGGGGGTTAC
>JAGGAW010017433.1:0-10930 GCA_017657375.1 Termitomyces sp. T27 | reverse complement strand
TTTCTATTTGCCTCCAACATTACAAAATATCAATAAAACAACTGACTTTCCATTTCAGTCTGACATTTTCCATGTTTTTCTGTATATTTCTTTTGTTTTCCATTCATGACACTAGTGCTACATCTGCAGAACAAAGCTACCTACTGCCACTAGTACCAAAATCTAAAACACTCTATCTCTCAATCTTAGACACCATGCTAGTATAAAAACCTGTCATTTAGGCTCCATAAATCATCAAATTTTGCCCTCTCCATCTTGCTGCTAGTGTTAGTATTCAGATCTCAAAGCCTCTGCATTGGTATCTTGTATTGTGTGCTTAGGCCTCAGTGTTAGCATCCTGTTTCATAGCATTTATTGACTTTAGCATATTATTGACTTCAGCATTTCAGCAGCCTCAGCGTTTACCTCTTTTCAGCGACTTACAAGAGCGTTAGTCTCCATTTTCTTAACGCCAGCTTCTACTGCCTTCAGCTTCTCCTTTCTCCAAGTTCTCCTTGGTGGTAGCACTGGCTCCCATCAATACTTGCTTCCTTCTGCTGCACTAAGCTCTAGACTTATACTAGCACTTTTGCTTGACTTGCATTAACTTCCTCTTGTCTGCCACCTCCTATCACCCTTCTTACCATTACCGACTGTCAGTAGCATTGCCAACATGTGCATATCTATCTTGACCCCCTTCTTCTCCCCGATCCAGATCTCACCTTACCAAAAGCATCAGCTTCCACTATTTCTGTTCACCCTCACCTAGTGACTGAGAACTCTGCTGCTTGCCTCTCCTTGCTAACATATCATTTGTTGGCTGTCCTTCCTCTTTTTCCCTTCTCTCCTTTAGTGTTGTGTTCTTTGGTTTCTTTTGGTTCCTTTACCCCTTTCCATACTCAGAGTAGGTTGAATGCTATCAATGTCGAATACCCCCATAATCCCTCCAAGCTCCACAGCCAACCAGCAGGCACAACACTCATTTCCCCCAACTCACATTAACCCAGCCAATAACCTATCTCAGGCCTTAACACCAAACACAGCTGCAGTACAGCCCCAGATAGGAGGCATGCTGAGCAATCTGATAAGAAGCAAAACTAAAGGGATGACAGATCTAACAGTTAACATATATAGACAACCACAAATAGGACTACTAAGAGCCAATTTGCATCCATAAACCCCTAAGAAAGACAGACCAGCCTTGCACAGCACTCCCTGACTCTGACCCAAGCTCAGCCCTAGAGCCTAATCCAACAGCAAGGACATGCAATGCTGATGACACAATCCCCAGCAAGCACATATGAAACAACCCTCCAACAACCCCAATTACAAGCAGCAACACCAACCAAGGGCTAGCAAAATGCAAATATGCCACAGACAACCCCCTTTACATTCACCCACCCAAGCCCAGTCACTCAATAGCTGGCAACACCCCTGCCCCAATAAATGCAACAACAAACACAGCAACCCTACCCCCTGTCCCAGATACATGCCAATGCATACAGGGCAGCAAACCCCTGGCTCACACACCCTATCTAAACCTCAGCTCAACAGCTCTTACACTAATTCTCAAAGGAGGCTTCCTGATGATCTACAGGTGGAACAAAGAAAATGTTTTCTTAGACATAGACTCCATCATCACTAACGAATAGAAGATGGATGGGGTCTGCAAGTGCTTTATATACCTATGAGATGCTGGCATAGAACAGGACAGATCAATGATGGTAGGCTAGATGCAATCTGCAATAAGATGCCTATTTGGAATGCAAGATGTCTGAGTAGGCAAGCCCATGCTGAAGAACAGTAATGGCCACACACCTTGGTTATACATAGCAGCAGTACTACTTGAAGTAGTGCAGGCTCTAGTAGAAAGAAGGCTATGAGCAATGCCAGAGATACAGTTCATAGTGATCTCTTTTGCTCCTGAGGTATCAACATTTAGCTTCACCATGGGCAACCTGAGATTCCATAACATGGAAGAGGGAGCAAAAAAGGTAGCAGAGGTGATCAAGAAGACAATGAAGGGAAGTGATGCCTTAATCAACTTCATAGCCAAACACTGCCCTAGCAACCCAGGTGACTTCAAAGCGGTGACACCTGCAGGAATCCTCTTCCACCATGCTGATACAGTCATGGCCTCCCTCTAGTCATTGCAAAATCAAGGAATGAAGGAGAAGAGGTCTTCTGGAACATCTACATCCAGCCAATTTTCTAGAACCTCTCACTGCACTACAAATGGATAGCAATAGTAAAGAGCTTGAAGTACTATATACTGTACATGGCATGTGGATCAGTAAGGTCATTCAAATGCAGGAGGTGCAAAAGCATGGACCACCTGTCAGGACTGTGCCCCTTTCCAAGACTCCTAGGGTGGCTGGGACTGCTGGCCAATCCAATCCAATAACTCAGCAACACATCAATGAGCAACCACAACTTAGCACAGCCAAACAGCTATACTTCCTTACAAACACACACCCAAAACTCCATGATATCAATGAACAGAGGGATAGAGCCCAGAGGTAGAGGTAAGAGCAGATATGGATTTGATGGATAGGCACAGTAAGGGTGTGGACTGATACTAACTTGAGAAGCAAGCATCACACAGGCTATAATGACCCACAATAAGTGGCAGATAGATTAGAATATGGTACAGAATTACATGGGCTACATGTCCCACAATAAACAGTAATTATTACAAACAGACACCCCATCAAAGATAAGTGAAAGCATAAAAACAAGTAAACAGTTAAGAAAATGAAGGCAGAGAAGGTGGCGAAAGCAAATAAACCTCTATTAACACTGGAGCAAGAGAGTCCAGACTGAGCTCATGCCCCTGGACTGGAGGAAGGTGTAAGGGGAGCATGGGGCCCAAATAATGCTCCCTGAAACACTGAGAGCCCAAATTTACTGCCCAAATAGAAAAGCTCTCAGTGCAGGAGACCCCTCCAATAAAGGGAGGTGACATTGAGCTTGCAAGCAGACTTCTACAAGCACTGACCTATTTAAGTCCATGAAGCATTTCTGTAAAGATAAAGGCAACAGGACCCCCCTCAAGTTCACACTGGATGGTAGACTTAGGGAGAAACTGATAGCCAGCATAGCCATGGAGGAATGAGATGTAACATGGGTGGTGATGTAGCCATAGGCCAGATAGTCCACCATTTCTCCTGCAGATGATCATGAGCTGGGAATCCTAAGAGCGATTGCAACACATACAGAACCTCAGAGGAGAGATTTGGCACCTGGACCAGAAGAGGAAACACCCTAGGTAGGAGAGGTTTCCCTCAAGGAAAAGTTCAAAAGCTGAAGATGTTCCTACCAAGCAACCTTAGGAGGGGCCTGGGAAAATGATACAAGCACAATGGCCTCTATGATGAGTGACAGTGAAAGTAACACTGGAGCAAATGAGAACCTCAGTAAGGACAGGGAGGGAGAAGACTTAGTAAGAGGAGGAGACCATACAGAACATGACCAAGACAATGACAACAAGGACATGACAGTGGGCAGCCAAAGAGAGTGGATAGACACCTCACAAACAAGGACTAGTAAGAGGATAAGAAAGAATACAAGGGCAAACATTAAACTGGCCTTGTTGAATATACAAGGCAGGGGGGCTAACTCAATATATGAACTGGACCACAAATGGAATAAAATTAGTAGAGTAATGAAGAGAAATAAATTGAGTATACTAGCGACACAAGAAACACACTTGATGGATGAACAAACTGAGGAGATCAACAGAATGATACAGGAAATAAAAGTATTCAGCTCAATAGATATGAGCAGGCCAAACGCAAAAGAGGTAGCCTTTGCAGTGAACAAGAGACTAGCGAACTGAAAAAACATCACCACCAGGGAGATAGTCTCTGGGAGGGCACTGATGTTGAGAATCCCATGGCATGCAGACCTAGTCCTAAACATCCTCAATATTTACGCCTCAAACCAAACAAATAAAAATAGAAGATTCTGGGAAGGGTGAAAAATGAATGGAACAGAGGAGACTTGGACCTACTCTACCTGGACATAGTACTAGGAGATTTCAATGTTGTGGAGGACTCTATCGACAGACTACCAAGCCACAGGGACCAGTCAGCTGCAATGACACCTCTGGCAAAAATAGTCTTAGATTTCAGATTGGTGGATGGATGGAGGGATGTATGCCTAGGAGAGAGAAACTACTCATATACACAGAAGGCATCTGATGTGGAGTCTAGAATAGATAGAATTTACACAATCCAAGACATAATAAACAATGCTAAAGACTGGAACATAACAGAGACTGCAATACTCACAGACTACAAAATGGTAACACTCCATGTGGAAAACTATGACGACCACTTCATAGGGATAGGAAGATGGCCATGGCCACTGCACCTGCTGAAAGATAGAAAACTTATGAAAGAAATAAAAAAAAATCAGCCAAGCTGCAAAGGGAAATAGAGAAAACAGCCAAAATGGAGGAGATGGAACAGGAACAAACAAGGAAGTTATCTAGCATACAGATACTGTGGAGTGAGTATAAGAAGGACATAATAAAGATGGGGAAAGAAAGATCAAAAACTAAAATAGCACCTATGGACAAAAAGATAAAGGAAATTCAGGTACTGATATATGACTGAATGTAAATAACAGTACACTGGAAGAGGAGGAGAGGATGCTTATAGGAGTAGTTCTGGGCAAAAGGCTGAAACAGTTGGAGAAAGAGAGGTTCAATAGAGGAAAAGACATATCAAAGGCAAACCACCATGTGTATGTGGAAATGGTCTGCTACCAATGGTCCAACTAAAACAGAGAGCAAAAACAAAGAGATATGATTAGATGCCTGAGAAAGAGGACTGGAATAGGAGAGGATAAAAGAGATAATGGGCTGTATACCATGTGGTCAGATGAGATGGCAGAGGTAGCACAAGGATATCATGAAAACTTCCAAAGAGAAGGAAATGGTAGGGAAGTGACAGACAGAGCAAGAGAGATTAACACAGTCCTTGAGAATGTGGAGACAAGAATCCTGCAAAGTAGAAAGGCAAACCTATGGTGCTGTTCACTTAGAGACCACCACTTTTGTATAGGCACCAAATCGGCTGGAGGCCAATTTTTTTTTTAAAAATTTGTCATGTATCAGGCTCAAACTGGGTTGTTTTGAGCACTCAGAGTTTTTACGTGTAGAATATATCAATCAATTTTATTTTTTCTCCAACATGCCAACTAAAAAAAAGTATCTTCGGATTGCTGCTTCACGAGCATGCACAGCTGCCCTAGAAAGAAGGCAGGCATCCTAGACACCAGATCATACTTCTAACAAAGACCTAGAACTTGAAAATCCACCCATGCGCAGCCCATCACCCATTGTTATTGACTCAGATTCTGACTTGGAAACTGCATGGCAAGGAGGTGTCAATCATTTTGGAAGCACAGATGAAGGTGAAACAGATGTGGAGGATAATTCTGAGGCAGGATATGAGACTCTGAGTGAGTTTGGTGAGGAAGATCTTGCGAGGCTTCCAAAAGACAAGAATCTGTATCATCAGATTCAAGTTCCCAAAACAATGAAGGAGTGGAAGCAGGCTGAAGCCAACCGGGCTCTTGGATATAACAAACACTCATTGCAGACCCATCAGCGCAGAGAAAAGGAAGCACATGAACATCAGACAACCTAGAAACATGCAAAGGCTTCATGAGTGACCATTCAACACTGAAAAAAAAGGCATAACTCACCTAATTGTCAATAGAAATGATCCTAAAGTTGTCCTTATGCGCAATTACTTCACACCTCATCAGTCTGCACCTAAGGTACTTCCTGCTGAATCTCCAGACCACGAAATTATTGAGCCAATGGTTGATGAGGAGATCTACACTCCTGTAGAGCTCGTGAACTTTACTTCTGATGAGGAAGATCATGAATATGGAGCAGATAATGAAGAAGAACAAGAAAACATCTCCTGCTCCCCAAATTCTATTGTGAACTCAATTTCATTGAGTTTTTTTGGGGAGCAGTCAAAAGGTATTTGCATAAGCACTGTGACATGACCTTCAAAACTCTAAAGGAAAATATGCCACAGGCTCTTGCATCTGTTGCACTCACAACAATCCAAAAATGGGAACATCAAGTGCACAGATGGATGGATGCATCCCGTGAAGGTCTTGGAACTCACAAAGCTCAAGTTTATGTCAAACAGTTCAGTTCTACAAAGTACAAATCCCACCGATGCATTCCTGAGATGGTTGCCTGAGCATTTGATGTGTAGAATAATTCCTATTATAGTAATGATCTGGATTACATAATTGATGGCACCAAATCTAAGAGATTAAAAAAATATAACTCCATCAATTTTGACGATATTAAAAATCCTTGGGGTTGTGTTCCTCTAATCAAAAGGAGCATTTTGGCAAAAGGAATAAGAAAAATATATATTTCTGAAGATCCAATATTTTTTGTACAAAAGTGGTGGTCTCTAATGAACAGCACCATAGCAAAATACCTGACAAAGCAGGACATTGAGAAGGCTCTATCCCTGCAACCCAACAGCAAGGCCCCAGGTCTAGACAGCATACCAGTGGAACTCTTTCAAATGCTGAAAATGAGGGGGGAGGAGAAGAAGAAGAAGAAGGAAGCTTTTTTTGATGTAGTGAAGACCCTACAGATAGTATTCAATGACATTGAACATAATGGAATAGCAGAAAGTACAAACTTTGCAGAGGGCTGGATGTGTGAATGTGGACTACAAAATCCTAATGAGAGCGCTACAGAACAAGCTGGCAGATGCAATTTCAGAGGTTATCCATGAGAACCAGGTGGGGTTCATGAAAGGCCAAAGCAGTTTCAACCAAGTAAAAACAGTAAAATTAATAGTAAACTACATGAAAGAGGTGGAAGAGGAAGGCATAATAGTAGTGCTAGATCAGGAAAAAGCATATGAGAAAGTGGCACATGACTACCTGTGGAGAACGATGAGACACTACAACATTCCAAAACACTTCATTAGAATGGTGAAAAGCCTCTATGAAAAGGCAGAAACAAAGGTCATCATAAATGAGGTAGTAAGCAAACCATATAGGATCACAAGGAGGGTGAGACAGGGAGACCCACTGTCATGCCTGCTTTTCAATCTGACAATAGAACTCCTAGCAAACATGCTGCAAAAGTCAGACATCAAGGGCTTCAAGGTAAAGGAAATAGAAGAGAGGATAATCACATTGCTCTTCACAGACAATATGACAGTTTTCCTATTAAAAGATGATGACTTCAGCAAACTGGACTGGATACTGAAGACATAGTGCAAGGCCTCAATGGCAAAATTCAATATTGAGAAGATGGAAGTGATACTGGTGGGATCCAAAAGATACAGGCTTGAAGTAATAAAAACTAGAAGGGCAAATCCAGCATCTGCTGAAGGCAAGATCTCTGAGGAGGTGCACATAGCAAAGGATGGGGAAATGATACAAATACTGGGCTGCTGGATCAGCAATAGAACAGAACAGGGGAATCTCTAAGGACCAGCACTGGCAAAAATAAATAGGCTCCTGGAACAATGGGTTGAGTCAAACCTGTCAATGAAAGGAAGGAGACATGTGGTGAAGATGTTTGTCATCAGAGGCATCACATTCTACCTCATGAAGGTTCAAGGAATGCTGAGGGATGTGGAGGAGAGAGTAAAGAAAACAATCTGACAATATATGTGGGAGGGGAAGCACCCCATGGTAAATATGGAGACATTATACAAACTGGTGATAAAAGGAGGATGAAATTTACTTGACATTAAAAGTTGCAATGAGGACATACACCTATCCTAGCTGTGGGACTACCTGAGGCTGGGGAAAGGGCACCCAACCTGGGCATACCTAGCAGATGAACTGATTAGAAGAAATGCAAAAACAATAGACAAAATTGAAGGGCCACTGGATGGGGTACACCCATTCATCCAGACCTGGAGAGCCAAGAGCAGGAGAGCCATGATGCTACCAAAAGACATCAGGGAAATGCTCAAGACAGGCTACAAATATGGAGTGGCAGTCTGGGGTAAAAACCTGACTGAAGAGGCAAAGAAGGAAGTATCAATATGGCACCACCCAAGCCTAATGGAGGGAGTGTACTGTGAGGACTATACAGAGAAGAGTAAATACCTTCACAAAAAGCATGGGGTCTTGACAGTTGGGGATATACAGAGAATGATAGAGAGGTGGGAGATGAGGGACCACCTAGAGAGCAACCACTGCCAGTGTGAGGACTGCCTGAGGAACCTACAGCAGGGTTGCCCTACCCCAAACTCATGTATAGACACTGCAAACAGACTGTTCAGAAAACTAAAGGAGTGCTGGAAACCTAAGGGTACCACACAAGATGGAATGACCTGGAACCAAATGAACCCAAAGTAATACCCTACAGGGGTGAAAGGAAAGTGACAGATCTGAGGGATGCGATTAGGGTTTTCAAAGAAGAGAAATCAGCAGATGACATAGAAGGAATGAGAGGGCAGATGGATGGTGACAGGCCACATAACTTAACAATCATATACATGGATAGCTCCTACAAAAAGAACAGCAATGAAGACATGGAGGCTGGGAGTGGGATGTGGTTCAATCTGAATGATGGATGGAACAAAGGGGTTAAAGTCCCTGGCATGGTGCAATCAAACCAAACAGGAGAAATCTATGCGGTACAGCATGCAACACAAGTGGTTACAGAGGGAGTCCTACACATTAAAAGCGACTCCAAATACATGACAGACAGCATAACAGAATGTGCAGGCAAATGGAATGACAATGGATGGATTGGAGTATAGAATGGCCCCAGACTGCAACTGGTGATAGAGAGCATGGAATGACGGAAAGGACTGACATGGTTTGAATGGGTAAAGGGCCATAGTGGGGTGGTAGGAAATGAGGGGGCTGACATGCTGGCAAAACAGGGAGTGAAAGAACCCAGGATAGCACAGCCAGACAACGCAATGGGAGCAGGAAGGTGGCAATGAGGAGTGAAGTTGACTACAGCCATGCAGGCCCTGCTTTATAAAGGGATAAGGGCAAACAAGCAGAACATAACACAAGAGAGGAGGACAACGATGAAGAATGTGGAGGCAGCAAAGGAAGCAGTCAGTCAACTAAATGCCTGATGGAGGCCAGGATATAGGCAATGCTGTAACACTGGGACTTCACCAGAACAACAAGAGAATTCCTGTGGAAAAGCATGCATGGTATATACAGAGTTGGAACCTTTTGGAGGAAAATAGAGGGATACGAAGCATGGGCAACATGCGGAGTATGTGGAGTAGAGGACTCAATGCAGCGCATCCTGCTAGAATGTAAGACACCAGGACAATTGGAGATCTGGCAGGTGACAGGAAAGTGGTGGATAAAAAAGCACAGACAGTGGTCAAAACCGGACATGGGAACCATACTGGGTTGTGGTAGTAATGGCCTTGGGAGAAGGTAGAATACTGAGCAGGAAATCCAGGCTGTACAAACTACTAATATCAGAGGCAGCAACAACAATATGGGCACTAAGATGCAAGCAGGTGATAGTGGAGGAAGGGCAACACACCAGAGAACTAATGGGCACCTAGGTAGTAGAGAGCCTCACACAAAGGGTGAATGCAAGGATAAAACTCAATTGTATTCTGACTGCAGAAAACAGGTATGACAAAAGGGCACTGAGCCCAAGGCTAGTTAAAGGAACATAGGGAGGTCTACTTAGGGCTGCCAACCATACCATATACGGTATACAGCCATACAGACATGGGTGCATTATGGGTGACACCCGTACTGTTACTCGTCCTGTAAAATGGTCTCATCAGACCTCATACGGTACGGTATGGCACCTGTAATATGGGAGCTGTAAGCCGTATTAGATGGTTTATAGTTGGGAGCCCTACATGCGGAATGTGTGTGTTACAGCAGGAATGCAAAAGGTATGTAGCCCATTTCAACAGTCTCGTTGAAGAATTGACACTGACAAGGCCTGGATTCAAAGTCATTACATAAATTCAAGCAATGAAGGAGAAGTCTTTCCTGGGCCATTGCACATGTCATATGGAGGGGACATCAAGCAGCAAGTTTCTGCTGAAATTGAGATGCTGGTAGCTATACAAATTCTATTTCTCTTGATTGAGTTCAAATATGGGATGATATGGGTAGTTCCCATCCCATAACCCATCCCGTAAAGTGATCTTGATAGACCTCATACGGTATGGTACGGTACCCGTAATATGGGACCCATAAGCCGTATTAGACGGTTTATGGCTGGCAGCCCTAGGTCTACTAGAAAACGAAGGCAACTTGCCGAAAGATTGGTACAGGCAAGCTGGGGTTTTAGGGGGTATGAGCCACCCAGGCATCCTCCAGGAGAGAGGGTGATCAATGCATGTTGATGTTGGAGTCCCACACTGTTTCACACCAGAGACATGCATATGTACATATTTGCTTTTGCAACAAGTTTGAATATAGAATCAGCAAAACCTTGACTGACGGTGATATGCTTACACGAGGTTGGACTCCTAAGTTACAAGGATGTCAAGACAAGTTATTTATGCCTGAAGTCTCTCATATCTTTGGTACACTCTTTGTATGTATTTGTCCTGCTATTTCTTGCACTCTGATTGGCTGATAAACCCCAAAAAAACCTAAAAAGGAATTATTGTGTGTAAGGGGGTTATCCTGACTGGTACATTAGATATTAATTGCATAATTACAAAATTAATTCTATCCTTTTGACATGTCGATGGCATCTCAGTCTGTATTCCAGTGCTGTTCAAACTTCAATAAGTATGTGTGAATCTCTATACAAACATGTGTGCATCATTGACCATGCTGGACATTCCTGAATATTATTTGGACATAAGAGTCATGACTAAGTATCCTCTGTGTCTTTCATCAATATTAATTTTATCCCTGTTGCTACTGTTATCTTGTTGGTGGCAGATTTCTTCCTTACATTCTCTGTCTCTGTACTCTCTCT
>JAGGAW010017432.1:0-10952 GCA_017657375.1 Termitomyces sp. T27 | reverse complement strand
AGACCTTCTCATGGTATGTTCTCTCCTCTTTCATGTGCATTTGGCCTGGATCTTGCTCACAGCTCACACCATAGACTCAGACAACATACAGTAAGTTTCTTTCTAATGAAATGCATTCTTATATCTGGCTATTGACATATTCTACAGAAAACTACACTCTGCCTGCCAAAAGCCACGGCTTGGGCCAAGCCAAGCCAGAGCCAGGCCAGCTTTGGGGGCTTTGGCTTGGCCCAGGGGTTGGTCTGAGCCAGAGCCCCCTCAAGCCAGGCCAAGCCTGGGGCTTTTGGGCCAAGCCAGGCCAGAACATCACTAGTCAAGAATCTAACTGGGCCACTGCCTAGCCATCTATTGGCTTCAAGCTGTTGATGCAAGAGCAACTGGTATGCCAGTTCATCTGTGTACATCTTCTCCAATTTGTATGTAAGACTTCCATCAGGAAAACCGTTGATCATTGATATTACTAGACACAAATACCATTACTCAGCATTATTGCGAAAATAGATATACCCTGATATACCTTGATCAGGATTCAGAATGACTACAGGCCTTGTCAATGCTACAGCATGGTGCTGTAAATCAGATAGACCTTGATCAGGTGCACTGGAAAGATAGATGAATTTGATAGGTTGAGCACGACATAGAATTATTGTAAAACCTCGGTGACCATTAAACTTGATGCTGCAACTAAGACATCTTATGGTCATGTCCACCAAAAAGATCAGCAGTCCTTTCTGTAGAGCCAATATGATATTGAGGCATCAGGCCACAAGCAAAACAACATATGTCTGATCTACCAATATCAAAGTTGCAAGATTGATTTCCATCTACCGACCCATTAACATGCTGATACGTAGTCTTCAGTTAAATTAAACCCAACCCAATCCAGCACTGCATTGGTAACCCATCAATAGGTTTTGAAAACAATGTCGCCTGACTTGGGATGAACATTGAGGCGTAACCATGTCCCCTCTGTAACATTGTACTCAAGTTCACAGGGTAACAGGAAGTCAGTTGAGATGTCCCACAAAGTTTGAATTCTGCCTGAGCAGGACAGGTCTGCTCTTTAGCAGGATCAAGTTCCTGCGATAGCTGTTTGAGGTTGTTGTCGAGCTCCCAAGCTTGTTTAGCATGTCAGTCAGAGTCTGCTTGAAGTGTCACATTACTTTCTCTCATAAGATTGAGTTGATTGATTCTTTCAAGAAGTTCAGTGTGTTGTGCAGCTGATGCAGTGGTTTCTACAGCCTTCTCACATTCCTGTGATTTGGGGAGTGAGGTTACATTCAAAAGGAAATGCATATGATTCTGACCTGTGAGAGGGTTGTTCTGACATCCTCCAAGCTCTGTGACAAGTGATCAGCTTGGGCTTTGAGTCTTGAATTTTCTTGCTTGCTGAGCTCCAGTTGGAGGTCAATGATTTCCTTCTCTTTGCATAAGTATGAAATGACAAAGCGAAGCTCAGAGAGTTTGGTGTCCACATCACTAGAACCATTGCCTTCTCCATTACTTGAGGAGGATGATTTGGCTACTAATTTTATTCTGTTGGCTTGATTGCTGATGGATTCTAGATGATTATGGAGAAGAGCATTTTGAGAGAGATCTTGTGTACTTAGGGAGATGGTCAATTCATAGTAAAATTGAGGCAAGGGAGTAACTTACCATGCAGTAAGGTCCATGATCTCCTTCTCTAAGGCCTCCTTCTGATGCTTCCAGCTACTTTTGGAGGTGGTCAAATTGACCTTGGCAGTTTCCACAGCTGTGAGGTTGTCTTGGGCTGTAGCCTGTGCTGCAACCAAGTCATGTTTCAAAGTCTCAATGGTTTTCATTGTCTCAGCATGAGTGATAACTTCATTGGAGTATGGTTCTTCAGCAGCCTGTAAAATCAAGTTGAGGCAATGTTAAGTGAAGAAATCTGGCAATGTGTCACACCTTTGCATATTCTTCTTGTTGCTGCACTTCATTCTCATGGGAGGTGTGATCATTTTCTGAGTTCTTCTCTGAGGTACTCATATCCACAATGGTGTCTTCAAGAGTCTTCTTATCATTGGCCCACACAACTTGTTCAGTTTCAAAGGACTTCTGAAGGTCATTGTACTTGGCTGTCACCTCTGTCAACTGGCCTTCTGCAGTTTCCAGCTTCCCTTTCAGAGCTTGGCACTCAGACTGAAAACAGTATTAGCATGCAGGCAACAACTTCCAAGGGTTCACCGACTTCATGGCATGCAATCTCTCCTTCTATGGTCAACTTGTACTCATTGTAAGTGTTGTTCAGATTGGTCAGAGCTTCCTTGTTGGCCTGACTGATCTCCTGGAATTGTTGTATGTGGGTATGTGCAGTGGCGAGATCAACCTCAGTCACCCAGAGAGATGAACTAAAGACTACCATAAGAAGCCTGAAACTCGAACAGATGAACACATACTGTAACTCTGCTACCTCAGCCTCTAGTTGTTGTTTGTGAGTAAGGTCAGAATTCAAGGATTGCCTGACTCCGTTCATGCCAGTTGAGCAGCATTCATAAACTGCAAGTTTCTCCTCATTTCCTTGGAGTTGCCTCATGATTTCTTCCACATGTTCCTCAAGATGTTTTTTGCTAGTCTATGCTTGCACGTTAGCCAGCTCAGCATGTTTCTCATGCCAGTACTTGGAAAAGTCTTTGGATTTGATGCTGAGTTCATTGTTGGTTCTTTTGGCTTCTGCTTGTGCCAATTGAGGTTGTTGGGAGAGAGATTCAATCTTGTACTACAAGAAGACATTAGCTTAGGCAGACAAAGACAATGATGAACTTCCAACCTTAGTAGCAGTTTCTTTGGAGTGCAGTTCCTGTAATTGTGACTCAAGCGCCAAATGTTCATAGCATGCTTCTTTGAGGTTCACATGAAGAGTCTGTATTTCCTCTGAGAGTCATATGAGCATTGAAAATAGAAAGAAAAGAATGCGGTAGCAACCTACCATCTTGTTGAGACCCATCTTGCTTGAGTCTGCTAATGACACTGATAAGGTCATGCTTCTCCCTTTCTGTATCATCCACATGATGCTTCAAATTTTCAACCTCAGAAGAAGAGGCAGTTTGTGAGCTTGAAAGATTTTGGATCTGTGCTTGAAGACTGGTCTGAGATGTGACTTTGCAGAAGAGTCAATACACCACAAAGAACTTGTAAGGCATGATGTTACCTAGCTGGTCCTGTTCTCATTTGACCTGGTTCAACTCATTTTGAACACCTTCCAAAGTCTCTTCAAGGTCTCTTGACATGGTTTCCTTGTCTTGTAAGGCTTGATCCAACTCAACTTCCTCTTTGTCAACTTCTGCTCATGCCTCATCAAGCTTCAGTGCAATTGAACAACCCTCCAAAGCCTGTGCAAGAAGGAGTTGGTATATGGATATAATCACATCTGAAGTGGGTGAAGTGATGTTAGTGTCCAGAAGCAATTCTGAGACTTGTGCAGAGGCCAAATGTTGTGTTCCCATTCAGATGCAGGGTCTGCAGAAGTTGTGTGCAAGAGGACCTTGGAGACTTGGCTCTGGATGTGTGGTCATTCGTTCCCATCAAGTCAAACATGAACTCTGCCTGTACATTTCACAAACCATGAGGCTATGATCAGAACCCAAGACACTGGGCAATAAAGATCATACATAGCATGCACGTGCCACTCAGCCATATTCCTGGGCCCAAGTATCAAGGTCAAGCACAGATCGCATGCATGATATGAGAAAACCATGTCTCAAAAGATTGATGGGAGGGGACTAGAACATGAAGAATCAGGTGTTCAAGTCAAAATCAAGTCAGGCTGGCTTTCTTGGGAAAAGACTGTACATGGAAAACAATAGTCCCCCAAGAGATATCAATGGAAGTGAAGGGAACACTGGGGAACGAGGCACCAAGAATAGTGTATTTGAGTTGAGATGAAGTCGGGATGGCTTTCTCAGAGGAGAGAAGTATATTTGGTCATACGTCTTGAGAGATTGACTTGATGGAAGGGGAACAGAATACCAAGAGGGCATTTTCAAGGGGAGAACTTGCATTTTAGAGGATATATCAATGTTAATAGACCTGTATTATTGATTACAATGCAAAACCCAATTGTGCTAATCAATTTTCAAATTTTTGAAGTTATCCATAAAAACCTTTACCTCTCTGCACTGAATAGGAATATGAATATATGAAATAAGAAGAGGAAAAGAACTTACCCTGTCCTCTGTCATCACATTGAAAGCATGCTTGTAGCTATGATGTTTGTAGACTTTGTGTACAACTTCAATTCGTTGCGCCTTCCATTGGTGTGAAGATCCCTCCCTGCCATAGCTCCATACTTGGTTGAGATTTTGGTCAGCTCTGACATGGAACATAACAACTAAACTATCTTCATTGTCGTAGCCCTTCAGCATATGATATGACCTTCTGCTGGCACTATGATAGCAGGTTCTATGGTGAGCATTACGGTCAAACAGAAGAACTGATAAGTTAAAGAATCATACCTCCACGACAGATTCTTAACTTTCATCATTTCCATAATATCGTGGTACCTCTCAACAAAACAACCAATGTAAGCCCAGCCCTTGCATTCCCTTGAGCTTTATTGTGTGTTGGACCATTGCACATCATTTGAGGCCACCAGAGTTGAATAAGGCCAGTAGACATGATCAGAAGGCATCAGAGGATTTTGTCAATATGATAGTTCTAGTAGAAGGCTGAGATTGAGTACAGGAATCAAATTTGGTATAGATATGAGCATACTTGAGTCATCAGAGAGCTGAGGAAGTTGATACAATGGTTCTGGTGAAAGAAAGCTGAGATTGAATGGTGGAATCAGACTTAGTCCAAATATGAGCATACT
Source organism: Termitomyces sp. T27 (assembly GCA_017657375.1). Taxonomy (NCBI): domain Eukaryota; kingdom Fungi; phylum Basidiomycota; class Agaricomycetes; order Agaricales; family Lyophyllaceae; genus Termitomyces; species Termitomyces sp. T27. The sequence goes on along the minus strand of JAGGAW010017432.1, from coordinate 6,121 downwards.
CAGACCACAGTACATACACTTCTAAGTTATCACACACCTCCAAATGAGGCTTTCAAGAGGCAATGAATTCAACAATATCATACCTATCTTGTGTAGTTAGATCATGAGTTAGTTATGAAAGAGGATTACTTGCAGATAGAGAACTAATACCAAGACTGTGCAAGTTTACAACGTGATGTGATATCTACCCATCTATACCGTCTCAGCCTGCTGATGACATGAGTCAAATGCAACAAATTAGATATGGTGAGTACAGTGGCCACCAGGCAAGAGGTGCATCAGTACGTTGGGGAGATTGATGCGATGTTGAGGATGGAGAAGGAGACTCAGATGAAATGGCATGGGGCAAGTTGCATTTGAGGACTAACAGAGGTGGGATGACAGTCAAGTGTGTCGACAATGGATCCTTCAGAGATGGAAAGGAAGAAGATAGGAGGGAGAGGGAAACAGGGATGGAGGTCGAGCTGGTTAATGAATGACTGGCCATATGAAGGTTTGGAGCTCAGGCAGTTGAAATGCAAGAGGCATGCCAAGACACTGACAACAGAGCATATAGGGCATCATGGAAGAAGTTGATGTGACTTCAAGTATAGTGATGGAGACTAAGACAAAGTAGGCATGGGGTGCATTGCACTTGGTACTGGCAGAGATGGGATAGCACTCGAGTTTGTCGGCAATGGATACTTTGTGGAGGGGGAGAAAATAGGTGGGAGATGGAGATGGGGATGGAGGGAGAATTGGGGATAGATATTGGAGGGAATTCAAGTAAGAGGCATGGAGAAGGCTTGGTGGATGCTGTTGTTAGGAGAGGGAGGGATAATTGCAACAACAGCTGGTGTCAGTTGAGGAGAAGGTGGGATGGGTATCCTTGGAATGTCGACGAAGCTGCTGCTTGACAAGAAACTTCTTCATCCAAATGTCCTGGTTCTCAGTCTTGATCAAAGTGAGGTCAGGCATCCAGGGAATAGTGACTCAGAAGTATGACATATAGACATACTCAAACATATCGGCATTAACTTGGGTCCCATAGATTCCAGTTTGTCTGGTGAAAGGCTCTTAAAACTCTGTTTGAGAACAACAGCAGAAAACATACCCTTGAGCCTGAAGACTTCTGTGTGGATTCCATTCTACTGTAGATGCAAATGCGTTGAGCTTCATTGATCATCGAAAGGGGAGGCTATGGACAGGATAACTATCAAAAACATACAGAGATTGTAGTGTACATCTTCAGTCTCATTGAATTCTTTGCACATCAGAATTGACTAGTTTGGGTTTATCTGGGCTGAGAACATGTTTCCACCATCTGTCATTTTGAGGAGGCAGGAGTAATCTCAGTTACAGCTGATGTTGGTTGAAGAGAGGCTGGGGTGGGTGACCCTCTCAAAGTTGCTGCTTAACGGAAAACTTGTCGAGCAGAATGTCCTGGCTCTTGAAGTGATGTCGAACATTGACAGAACTATGTTAGCACCCTGAGGCCCAACATTCAGAGTGTTAATGGTGGGCATCTTCTCTTGAGATTGCAATCCTGAGTCAATGCAGGGACCCTTCTTGCAAAATAATCAAACAGCCACCTAATTGGAGGACAGTGCATCAGGGCAACATCAGGCCTAGGTCGAGATATAGGTGAAGGGACAGAAAGGGCTTCTGCTGGTGACTTTCTGACATGAGAAGCATGTTATGCGGAATTCAGTCTACTTAACTCTTGATTGTCATCAGTGGAACAAAGGCATTTCAAGTTATTAGGAGAAGGGCAGACAACAGGTGGAGCAAAACGAGCAAACAAGTCTCCCTAACCAGGAAATTTTTGTTTTTGCTAGAGGAAGTAAGTGCTTCAAAGGCTGAAGTCTTTATCTGAGATGGAGATGTAGGAGTAAAAAGGGGTGCAAGAACCAGGAATATAGATTGCTGACATGATGTTTCTGCTGATGCTGACATGGGGAAGGTTGAAAGACAAGCAGTACTTGTTCCTCAGGTGGAAATAGTATTTTGCTCTGTTGTGGCTGCTCTTGCTGTTGAATTAGGGAATGTTTTGGCATAGACAGCAGGGGTAAAGCAACACCACCATAAACTTCTGATTTGTCCATTTTCGTCCATTGTTGAGCCACCTCCCTTGTTGCCCATCATTACCACCAGTACCTGGCAGACTATAGATTGTAATGAGGTTCATCATCTACTCTCCTTGAAGCCATTGCTATAGGCTGTTTAAGCATTGGCAGGAGTAATTAGAGCCAAAATAGAGAGAAGGGCTAGACAGCATCATCAAAGCATCTCATTATGTGTTGTCTTACATTGGAAGACAGTTTAGGTCCAATTGGTGTATCTCTAGAATGTGAAGCCTGTCTAAATGCATTCCAGAGTGCATCTGGAGGCTACACAGATCATTATTATGGACTCAGCAAAGATTGAAGCGTGGCATTTGTTGACCTGAAGATTAAGTCATTGAGTCCAACCCCAAGGATATTTGATCTGCATGCAATTTTGAAGTGTGGGTTTGAAGATTCAAAAAAAAAATTATCACCACAAAGGACACTGGAATGAGAGCTTTGCAATATTGTGGTGTGTGCTGAAAATGAGCTGGCCTTGTTAACCAGACTGAACTAACCTGTCAGCGCATATAACACTTTCCAATGAGCCACATAACATTCACCTTCACCCTTAGTACACAGAATCCAAGAGCATCAGTGGCAGCCAATGTGACAAGAGTTGCTGAATAGGCAAGGATTGTTGTATCTGAAGCAGTAAGACTCTGTCTCTTCATTGATGGCGATGGAGGGAGAGGCTGTGGTTTAAAAAAAATTGATATGCAGAGAAAAGGTAGATGAGTGATAATCATGCCAAATGAATGAGAGGCTCAATATCATGATCCCCAGCATTTCCATTTGTTCTCCAAGACGGGGTGTGAACAAAGATTTGGAGAGCAGGTCACTTGATATAGGGTTCTTCAAGGCCATGTTAAAGGTTGTTTCTTGTTGAATTGTGCTAAAGGAAGGGTGATAGGAGGATTGGCCTGGTGAAGCACCAAGGAGGAGCACCATGATGCGGTTGCTCCTCTTGACTTGTGTGGTGCATGTCTTTGTTTATTGAAGGATCAGCTTTGTGGTAGAGCACCTCAAGCCCTTAATGAGTATATGCAGCTCTACTATAACAGCAGCTCAGTCAGACTCTAGGACTCTGAGAAAAGGTCACTGACCAGCACTTCGAACCTCTTCTGAGGCTTAGGCTTGAATTTCTTATGTTCAAGGATAATTTGAATATTCCACCCACTAGCTAGCTGGCTGGCTAGCACAAGTCTGATTCAGTGTCCAGAGATGCAAGTTAATGAGTCGGTAACACTAAAGCTAAGGTCAACTTTACCAAAGTTCATGCAGTGGCTCATGTTAACCACAGTAAGAATGATCTCATCAAACAAAATATAATCGGCCCTGACAAATAATTTGGAACAGCCAGAACCTACTCCGGGCCACTAGTACTTGTCACCATCAAATATATCCCAATCTCCCTGTGCAAGCTTTCCATCATTGTCATCATCTGACAGGTTAGTGTCCCAATCAGAAATACTGGATGTCGATTCTTCATCTGAGACTGACAAGTACTGTGGATGAGATGCTGTTGATTGAACAGGCTGATCCAAGTCAGAGACTGGGATAACAGGCTCTGGAGAACCTAGAACAGCCAACCCAAGGCTCAGGCCTGTATGGGTCAAAGTGTAACCAGCCCCCAGGCCCCAGTGAAACCACATGATCATGTTATGATCAACAAAACTAGAAGTTATACATGTCAATAAAAATTTGTATTTCTGGCTAGTTGCCAGAACTATACCTATTGATGTAATATGCCTGCCAATTGTCTCCATCACGAGATAGACCCAATAAACCCTTCTGATCATCATGGGACCATTTGGATTGGAAGTTGGGCACAATGTGGCATCCCCATAAGATTTTCTTGGGATCCAAGAAACCAAAGGCATGTCAATCATTGACCAGACAAAATCTAACTTGATGAAGGTGCAGATGGTGATCAGACCACATCTGGGAGACAGAGATATCATGTCCATCCATTAACTTGAATCCAGACAAAATCCAGATGATGGGTAGTAGAATCATGCCAGGCAAGACCATAATACAGTGCATTGACATGGTATATTCCTAAGATTTGTGTGTAGCAATATTCATGTTTGGTTGACACATGGTGGCATCTCAAAACCATTATATCATGATGATCTGTTTGCAGGTTGAAGATGTCCTGAAGTTGACATATGTCGTAGCTGGTATAGTTTATGCAAAAGATGCTGTGCTCATACAGTAGATCATTTCTCTAGAAGACCTTCTCAGCGTTTGGTGAGTGTGGGTCCATATTCATGGACTCACCCTCAGGCAAACCAAGCAGTTTTTTCAAATGTGTAAAAAGATGACTTTGTAGGTCAGGAATGAAATACTATATATATATAGAAATGTCCGGATCAGTTTTCTTTAAACCAGTGATTTAGAAGAAACACATCTGAGTTGCCAGGTCACCCAAATTTCACTGGATAAAGAGGTGCAAGTCTTGTTTCCATTGCTCAGAAGTACCAATATGATACTGGACAGATTGGTCCATAGACGACTCAGAAGTTTTGACCACTCTTGCAACATTACTAGATGTTGACTCTTCAATATGTCACAATCAACTTTGATGCTGCTCTATCTGTACCAATTGGTGCTGAAAAGCCTTCTTCAATGTTCTTTTATAATCGCCCTTAGGAACTCAATGTTCTAACTCCCCCTACAATAGTACATATTGTTAGAGTAATTTGCAAGTGGGTTTCATTCTGGACATACTATTTCTGTAGAATAGGAATTGGTGGTTTCAAAAGTCTTGATTGCTGCAACATAATCTCCGAGTGCATGAACCTTGTACATGCTGAAATTAGATTCTCTCTTTCAGTGACCAAAGGCGCAAGCCAAAGCTTGAACTGTGGGCTGCTCTGCTGCGACTTGCCTTGCCTGTGTCTCTGCCAATGGGCTGGCATCAGGTATGATTCCTTCAAGTGCAGGTGTCAGTCCCTATGGTACAACTTTCTTCTTTCCTTTACTTGTTGCTCTGCTGTTTCTTGACTTCCCTGCATATTGGTGTTCTCGTGCAGTGGCCTCATGGTGAAGTTCACAAGTTGTGAAAGCTGGACATATCTTGAACTTGAAATCATGGAGAGCATCACCCAATTGAGTCGTAGCCTTGTCCAAAAGGTCAAGAGTAAGACTGGTATGCAAACAAAGCTTTGCAAGTCCATGCCAGTGGGCAAGATGGAACATTAATTCCAGTATACAGGTGTTCAGGTGCATGGGCTGGTCGTCTGACAGAAGACCATCAAAGACTGGTATAATGCACTACAAGATTAGGTGTTTGAACAATCCAAAGAGAGTTGATGCTATGACATACTTGTAATAGATCCTTGTAATCTCTTGCTGCTATTTTTCTTAAATCAGAGACATTTGTGGAGAAACAACAGATTGTATTGCGACTGAAAGTAGGCACCAAACAGAATCTGCAGAGTCATATGGGAAGAAAGTACCAGTCAGTAGGAACAAAAATCACCATTGATTAAGTTCATGGACAAGGTTTTTGTCAACGGTTTCCAAAATACAAAGCAAATAAATCAGTAATGATTTCCAGACACCCAATTCAATTTCATGGAGAAGATCAACTACAAAGATCACAGGCCAATTGAGACCATGTTGACATAGTCATGAGGAAAATGCATTCTGCAGGAAATGAAGAATTCATTCATGGAATATTATCAGTAGAGCATGTTAACACACCAAGGTTGGTACAAGCGAGTCTGGCTTGAGCTCCCACTCCACAGCTGTGCTATCTATTGCCAAATTTTAGCCTCCATAGATCATTTTATGCACATTTCCCATCTTAGAACAGCAGTTATCATCATCCAGACATTGTAGTTCAAGTCTAGCCACCCTGTCACCAGGAGAACCAACAAGATGAATTTTGACCTTTGGAATTTTACATTGAGGACATGGGCATCCACCGTTTTGTTGGACAGTGGCCATAAGAGTCCTCATGCTGTTATGAGCAAGATATTGCTAAAGATCATTTGGAATAGCTCACTTCTCAGGGTAATCAGCCAACT
>JAGGAW010017431.1:0-10972 GCA_017657375.1 Termitomyces sp. T27 | reverse complement strand
CGACAGCTACCCGGGCAAGTACCTCAAAACCAGAATAATCCCCCTCAGAACCTTGGCAATCCAGCAAATCAACACTATCCTCAAGGCGTCGTCATACAATATCATGTTCAATATCAACTACCTCGCACACAACAACAAAATAATTCACAGCAACCGTTACAACCCGCACCTCAATTTCCTGGGTTCCAAGGACCTGGTGGTGCATGGCAGCCCTGGCCACATGACGTTGCTGCACAAGAGCCTGACGTAACGAATCTAACGGCAGATACCCAAACGCAGCAAACTCCGGCTACCGCCATCCCCGTACCACCATCGTCAACTCGTGACAACGAAGAGGCGCCAGCTACTCCTCGAGAAGCAGCAGCACTAGCCGCCTTACGTCGTTTGAATGATAGCAGTAACAACAGAACCACGTCTTTCTCTTCGAGTGCGCAATTGTCCGGACCTCATGTCGGTTCAGTTGAAACACATCCTGGCACTGCTGAGGGTTCTAGTTCCTCAGCTTTGAGCGCACGTTCAAACCAACACTCGCCTCCCGTCCCTTCGCTTATTCCTCTTTACGACTACACCGAAATCAACTCTGGGCCGGCGTCTGTTCCCCCTATGACCGGTCCTTCACGTTATTCTCCTTCGGAATTACATTCTCGCGTCTCACCCGGGCAAGTTGGGAATTTACGGCTTGCTGCACGCAACATGCCACGCTCACAGAATGCCCAGCGGAACGTACTTCCGCCTACCCTCACGGAAGAACAGCTTGCAATCATGGACAGACTGACTCGTGAAGCTATTGATGAGCGTCTGAGGGTTCTTGAAGGAGTTTCTAGTGCCGTTTATCGTTGTATTGATGACTTGATGAGGATGCGAAGCGCCCTTCCTTCTCCCAACGTGACTGTCCCGGCCCAATCTACTTCAACTCCGTCAACGTCGTCCACCAATCCCGAGGCATCCACAAGTGGAGGCCCTTCAACCTCTTCCATATCTGTCAAGGTACCACAACGCGAAGCATCTCCTGCCTCTTCTACTTCCAGTTCTAGTGATTGGGTAAATCCTCAACTCGATGGTTCATCATCTGGGTCTCGAGCAACTGAAGCACATGATCGTTTATCAGCCAACTCCACAGGGAATGTGAGTAGCACAAGCAGCTAAGAGAAACAAGGAAGATGTAAAGAAGCCTGTATTAAACCATACTATTCATGTGTAATTTATCTATTTTTGAGCCAGGAGAGCGTCTGCTCTCTGTTTTACAAGATTGGTGTCGACCGTTGAACGATCAATTTTTTGGTAGAAGGCTTTGAAAATTTGACCACGAGATTTTTCTGGTTGAACTTCTGTCGGTAACTCTGCGATTGCCTGGCGAAGGGCCTCATCTATATCTGTCTCGGAAAGCAAGGGCGGTAAAAATTTTTCGATGATTTTTGCTTCCTGGAGCAGTCCATCCGCAAGGTCCTGCCGTGAGGCTTGTGCAAACTTGGGTACGGCTTCATTCTAAAAAAATCGAATGTCAGTCCGTCAGGTACAAATGGAAGAGCATATTTCCTTACGCGTTTTGACACTGCCTTGCGCAGAATGCTCGCCTTGCAAAGTCCACGTGAGTTCATAGAACATTGTTATTCATTGGAAAAATAGACCAACTATTGTCGATGACGGCACCTTGTCTTTCGCTGCTTTGTCTGCAGCGTAAACTTCGGAAAGAACGGACTGCGGTCGGAGGTATCCATCAGCGTCAATTCAAGTAAATCTCGTAGGTTATTCCTACATACCCTCAACGTCGTGGATGTAAGAGAGTCCTTGGCCTGCAGAACCTAGGTTAGTATGAAGGCGTAAAAAGCTCTGATACAACCTTCATGGCCGTCTTTAGGCCGTCCATAAGACGCGTACGAAGTTCTAAGAGAAAGACATTACAAAACGCTCTTCCGAAACGCAAGCGTTTTACTTACCTGACCCATCATTCGTAGAGTAGAAGCGCCATCTTCGCGCGCTGATCAAGTGACGTGAAAAGACGCGTAAATTGGAATGCAACATGCCAGTAAGTACAGAAAGAGGGGTCTTTCGATCCTGGGCGTAATGCAATGACCACGTGGGTACCCAAATTCTCCGGATCGAGTTTGGATCACAATCGACCCTTCTCAGGAGTTCTCTGACTCTCCGCCAATATCTCACATAAGAGTAGAAATCTGCGAGCTTGTCATCTGTCAGGAAAAAGGCGCTCATTTTTCAACGATTAATCTCCACGGGAAGCGTTACTAGCATTGATTCCTATGTGAGTGTCCTGGCCGACCGATTATTTATCTACTAATTCAAAACAACTCGAAAGAACGGCCAGTTGATTGAAGAACCTACTGCGTATTGCATCCGCCTATCTACATATAACATATATTAAGTGAGTACATGTTCGTCGTGTATCTAGCCGGGTTTGAAATTCAACGTTCAACTTTGAATCCAATTCAATCCATTATCTCAATTAGCCACCACCCCATGCCTCAATTTCCCCCTTCTGGGGCTTACCTCAAATCTATTCGAGAATCCTCCCACTCTTTACGGACGAAAGCTAGGATCTCGGTATGTCAGTTCTCTATGAATCGTACACCGAGATTCAAGGCGCTGAACTGGCTTGGATCCTCATTGTACATGCAATCCATGTTATCATGATAACTGCTATGTACTACTGCTTCTCGTGATCGTCTGACCGCATTTTTCACGCTGCTGTATACTCATGAGATTCATCATCGCAGATAACGCCAGAAGCTATACAAAGGCTGTTATTATCTCCAGCGTTCACGGCAACGTTCAAGCGCGTTTCCCAATATCATGGTTTAGCTCTTCCTCTCAACTTTTCATCTCCGTTAGATGAACTTAATCTCCTCTCGATCTTGTCTCTCCTCAATTTTGCCTCAGGATACCGCGTGCAATTACACCGTGAAGTTGGTCGAGGTGCTTGGGATACCATTCGTGCCTTTGTGTTTTCTCTATATCTGTCTTCATCTATCGATGGTGGCGATTTGCTTTCGGCCAAGGGTATCGCCGCTATCGATGTGGCTAAAGTGGCAGAACTAATGGGCGTCAATGTGCACGTTGAACGCACTCATGACACGATCCCTGGTCTAACTATAGGACAATTAGGGGGACCCATGTATGAACTAGTGAATCTCATAACGGGAATCTTGAACGAAACGGGAAAGATTTTGGTTGATACGGGCTATCTGAACCTTGGCGCTTTTGTTGCAGAAGCGCTGAAGGAAGGAGAAAAGGCTAAAGCTACCTCAGATGGGTTCCAAGAACTGGAAGTTATATTGGACCGTGTAAACATCTTTAACTCGGCCTCGTACGAATGTCGACCATGACTGATCGATTGCTGTACAGCTCGTTCGCGCCATCCCAGGCTTTCGAGATATGGCGGATGTTGATGGCCAGCGTGAGTTTTGCCTTTCTATTTTGAAAACGTGCAGTTATATCATCAAGCATCTAGCCATCTACTGTTTCAAGAAAGCACTGTTCTTGATACATACAATCGTGATTCGATTTGGTTCTATTTCGCCACCGCCATTTCCACTCCCAAAGACGACTCAAACCCCCGTCTTTACCGACAATGTTCTACCTTCGATGCTCATACATCTTGGGGTCGTCGACCTTTCTGCTTCGTCAGAACTAGCATCCCTCTTTCCAGGGGCGGGCTCTGCAGAGAAACTAAAGCCGTTACTGGAGGCCTACAGCGGATCAGAATCTGCTGCCAAAATCGTCCCGCAGGAAGGGCCAACTGTGACTACGGATCAAGCTTATGTTTTGCGCGCTGCGGCAATTGATGCATGCGAGTTGATGGTCGAGGCTGCACACTCGTTGAAAGCATTGCCTGATGATGGATCATTGGACTGGTTAAGAGAACTCACTTTACCGGAGCTAGACATGTGGATCTGGGCTGTTGCAAAGGACAGACCGGATTACAGGCAGCTAGAAAGGTTCGCGCTAAAAAATACTGTATTCTTCTAAGCTAAAATGCGACCGGGCGATGAGTCTCTTTGGGTGGTACATCATGTTGTTTGATATTGATAGGTCCAGATTGACGATGGATGTGGCACACTAGTACTGGCAAGATGGATGTTACTATGTTGCTATTGTGATATCTCCGCTACATATAGTTACGGTGGCGAAATGGTTTCAAGATTTCTTTGTAATCGACCCTTCATCGATTCATCAATCATTATCATGAGCTGTAGTTGTGGAAATTGTTGTATCTTACAGAAACTGTGACAACAGTATGGCGACGGACTGCGACATATTTGGGAAAGGCCGAGGTAGTACGTGTCTTGATGTCATTGATCATCCAATTGGTGATCGAGCCGTCCTTACCATCACCACCGTGCGTCCACTTGGATCTTGTAATCCCTCAACATCTCCTCTAGCATCGTGTCGTCTGGACAACCCCAATCTTTGAACAGCGCTTGGTGTAGTCTTGTCGCTATAAAACCAGTTTATGGTCACAGTCTGAAGGTCTCAGAACGCTTACACCGCTTATAATGGCACACCTCTCTCCCGCCACGGAGACATTTTCGACCCCTCTAACAATGCCGGGATCGACCATCGATAATGTCAGACCATCGCTTTCTAGACGCAGCAGCAAGCCAAGTTCAATACATATCAGCCCCACTGAATGGAGTTCAGACGTTGTCCTTGAAAATTCATCTCCCAATGTTATGGGGAAACCCAACGGTACACTTTCCACTCCCACGGATATCCAAGATCCTGCTACGACTCCACGGTCCATTATGCTTCCCACACCCCCGGACCTACCCCCCCAAACACGCCCGATTCCTCAGTATGCTAAACCCGCCGATTCCCCCTGCTTTGTTCATTCGCAACTTGACAAGGACGCTTCCCTCACAGAGTGGCTGCGAAATAAACAACACGCGATCACGACTAGGAATGTAGATGTCGACGTTGCAAGATCATTACAGGCCCCGGACGGGTTCTTATCTTCCACCCCGCCATTTGAGAGTGAGGAGGAAGGATTCGGAGAGAGCTTGACGAAACAACTTGCAGAAACGGCGGTAAGCGTTCGAGAGATGAGTAAACAACTTGGTCAGTGCTAGGCATCTTATTCAAAGCATGATTCCTCATCTTCTTGCCAGGTCGTGCTCGGGTCCATTCTGATATACAAACCGTTCTTATCGTCACTAAAGCTCGTGACAACAGATTGATACAACTTACACGGGAGCTCGCTCTTTACCTCATGTTAAAACCCCGAAAAGACCAGAAACGCGGATTGGTGGTGTACGTTCCCATTTTTCACTGCTGGTTTCCACAATCTCACATTTTTATAGATATGTTGATAGTCAACTTCGCTACTCGAGACGCTTTGACGCCGAAGGCATCCGAGTACAGCATCCAGATCTCTTCGTTCCTTTTCCTCGTCGCCAGACATCAAGCAGTAACTCAGTCTCCTCATTAGCCTCCGGATCTTTGAAAGACGATGTCTATGGTCGGGACGACGGTCAGCTTCGGTATTGGACTAGTAATATGTGCAGTCAAACCCCTCAATTATTTGATTTCGTTGTGACAGTGGGTGCCATGCTCCATAACTCACTTTGGGTGTGACCATTGACTTTGATCAGCTCGGTGGTGACGGTACGGTTTTATTCACATCGTGGCTGTTTCAACGTATAGTTCCTCCGGTCCTGCCTTTTGCTTTAGGGTCATTAGGCTTCCTTACAAACTTTGATTTCAATGATCATCAGGCAGTCATGGACTCCGTGCTAGACTCAGGTATTCGTGTCAACTTACGCATGAGGTTTACATGCACTGTATATCGTGCTGTTTCCTATGAAGAGGGAAAACGACGTAAAGCTGTGAAGAAGGGAGAGACTGGCGAAATAATGATGAGGAACGTTGAAAAAGGAGGCTGGGAAGCCTTGGAGGGTGGTTGGACAGGCAGCCACACCTCGAATGACGGCAAATGTAATGCCAAGGACAAGGAGATAATGTGCTTTACGACACGGGCGACAGAGACATTCGAGGTTCTCAACGATTTGGTAGTCGATCGTGGACCAAGTCCCTATGTCAGCCTTCTGGAACTCTTTGGTGCGTTTGCTTATTTCTCAGTCTTTATACTTTCGAACTTCTTCTCAGGCGATGAGCATCATATGACGACTGTACAAGCTGATGGTCTTACGGTCTCAACGCCTACTGGATCGACGGCGTACTCGGTCAGTGCTTCGATAGTGGCTTCTGAATACGATGGTTTCATTGATGCCTTGGCTGCAGCTGTCTGCCGGAGGCTCTCTGGTTCATCCAGAAATCCCCGCTATCCTTATTACACCAATTTGCCCCCACACGTTGTCTTTTAGACCGATGTTACTGCCGGATAGTATGGAACTTCGAATTTGTGTTCCTTATAATTCACGGAGTACAGCGTGGGCGTCTTTTGATGGTCGCGGTCGTATCGAGCTTAAACGTTAGTATGCGCTTTAATCGGTATCACCTAGCATACTGACAACTCCGCAGAGGGCGATCACATTAAAGTAACTGCGTCAAGGTACCCATTCCCAACTGTTTGTGCGGACAAACAGTCGACAGATTGGTTCCACGCCATTTCACGGACACTTAAATGGAACGAACGGGAACGGCAGAAATCATTTGTGGTTGTTGAAGAGGAAAGTCCAACTAAAACAAAAAAACACAATAGGCGGGTTATTGCTCCAGATCGTGTTGACGAGTCGGCCGAAGAGATTGAAGAGGAGGATGAGGAGGATGAGGTTTCTGATGACGAGGAAGAGGACGCTTTTGACATCACCGACTCATCTCCTGAGGCTGTACACCCTTCTTCACCATTAGCCAACTCGGTCAGCGATCAGGAAGAAAACATACAACGGCAGGGATCTACCGACGCGTCTCTGGACGCATGGCTTGATGCTGTGGTTTCGTCGGCTTCGAAGAAAAGTCGCAGACACAAGTCAAGGTCTCCTTCTCGATCAAGCCTTCACTCTGGTGTGGATTCACCCAGCCGATTCGCTGGACCTCAACCTCATCTTCGCCCTCGTTCTCCAAAACACGTCGACTTTGACCTAAGTCCGTCAGATAGCAACGCGGAGGATCACAAAGTGGAGCATCACTATGCACAAGATGGCCCACATTCCACTCAGTCTCAAAGTGAAAGGAGCCGTAAAGGAAGAGATTTTGACCTAGACAATGCAAAGACACCCACCTCGTCGACCGTGTCAGATGGACGTGTGCGACTTGTATCGCGGAGTAGGTCTGCAGATCATCCCGGTCGTCGGGCGTTTGCTGTCTGGGGTAACGACGAAAGTGACAGCAATGCAAGCGACAGCAGTACTGGAGATGGAGAGTAATTGGTTTAAATAAAAGTTGGCCAAGTCATATAAAGAAACACGAACGTGATTACTGTAGATAATGTATGCTATGTATTTCTATGCTATTGAAGTCGGTCCATCTACAGAATTCGAATTGTGGATTGCTGCAGTGAACTTGGAATTTGGAAAGTTCTGCGCCCGTGCTACGCGGTCACGTGCCAATGACGTTCAAACGTCGTGACGGCGTCGGTCTCGGACTCGGAGTTGGCAAGAGGCCAATATTGGATATTCAAAGCTTCAAGGCCACCAGCAGTACGACTCCGAGTTGTTGTGCTCTGTCACGGCTGACCTGCACTACAACATTGCTCGTAGCGCAGTAGATGTCATCAAGAAAATCAGAACCAGCAGTCCTCTCATCTGCTCGCATCAATCGACTTCTACGACCATTGCGCAGCCGATGCATATCCCTGGCCAAGTACTCATTCTCACAAGTGCGACATACCACAATCCCCGCAGCTTATCCCTCTTGCTGTGGAGATTCGTCAAAGCACCATGGTCAATTCATCCCCTCTGCTTTGAATATACTTCCACAGCCAGGCAGTCTTGGTTTCCGTCAATACCTAGGCAGCGACCAAGCAGAAATGGCTAGGAGAATTTATGCTGTTCGAGATTGTTTTCAGGATATTGTTATTAATACCAGAAGATGTGCTACCGAGGCAAACTCTTGTCGCATACAAAGTCTTGCAGCTCTCTGTTCCACTGTGATTGGGGATAATATGGAGCCTAATCAGGTCGTTCATGATGCCAAAGAAAGGGTGGAAGAGGAGGACGAGAGTGACTCTTCTAATCTTATGGATGACCTCTATGATGCCATTCCTGCCGAATATCGCAGGTACGCTACGATTCTATTGCTATATTCAGCTCAACATTTGCCGGAACAGGTACGCTCTTTTGTCACATGCGCTACGACTCGTTCTTTCTCACTGTGGTGACAACGCTACCCTGTTAACGAAACTCCTCGATGTCGCTCTCGATCACAAACTCGATCTTGAGGCAAGCTTACTCCTTCACAGCCTCGTGAGCCTCTCTCTTAGCTCGCCATCTGGCACCTCAAAAATCCCGCTCATCTGCCACCCCGCCCACACAAATTTCTTTCTGGATCTGTACACACAATGGAACTCAAGTTGTTCATCGAATGCCACATTTTTCCGAGTATTGATCGTAGGTTTGGAGGCATCGCAGGACAATTTGAGTGTGTGGTCCAGCAAGGCTGTGCATAACGTTGCCCAAATCATGTTTGTTGAAGACTTTGCATCTTATCTTCGTTTAATATCCGTTTCCTCAACTTTTGTTGCCGAACCCTGTACGACCTCCATCGCATTTGAGTCCGAAGCTCGCAAATCTCTCCTTTCTCGAATATCTATCTGGCTCAAGAGCATCCTTGAATGGTTTCCAAACGCTGCCGTCGAATATGACCCATGCGGGAACGCGGAGGCATACTCTAACGACGTGGGGGAGATGCTGACTTGCATGCTATCTTTAATCTGCAGCCCTAAGACGTTGCAGGTTCCTGAAGGTCCTGAAGCAGACATTCAAGGCATTATCTTGTCTTTGTCAACCCAATGGCTGACTGTTCGACGGTTACCGTTCCAAAGCCTTGTCAAACAACTATCTGTGACCTTACCCCGCGTTACAACATTCACGCCTCTCGTGGCAAAAGTCTTTATAGACTCAGACGGATGCCTACGTGTCTTCCGTACTGCAATACAGGACATGGCATCCACACTGCATACTTTCAATCTCTTGCATCTTCATGCTTCTCTGCTCGGATGTACTCTCAGCTACATAGAACACCCTTCTCACGAACGAGAGCTAGCAATCAAGAACAGTATCCCAGAAATACAGGAATACCGGCACGAGCTGATTGAGCTGACGGATGAAGCCGAGGATAGATTTGTTAGACCTCGTAGAGATTCCTCCGTACCCTTTTCCGAGAAGTCGGATGCCATCGCCACTCCTTTGCGTCGGGAACTGTTTAGAGATATCTCGGAGTGGGAACCTAGGTCTGGATCGTGGATACGCAAATCAGAGTCGGCCAAGAAAAGGAAGGTCATTCATGGCCGACATTTCATCCCTTCTGGGTGCGATAGTAGTTCTGCGCTGCCACCAAAATCAGAACATGGGTACATGAAATCCAGGATATCGCCAGGCCATAAACCCCTGTTCTCAACGCTTCTTTCGAGGGCAGCCTCAAAAAGGGCAATTCTTCACCCAATCCAACAGTTGCCAAGCAGTCTTTCAGTGTCAGAAGCGTCAGAAAAGGCCTATCAAGAGAGTATGAGTGACGATGATTGTCAACCAGTGTCCTTCTCGGATGATGCCCTAGATCTTTTCGCTTGGGCTCCTAGCTCCCCTGTGAAAGTAGCAAATAAGTCTTCTTTATCATCGCTTATGTAATTTAAATCAATCACCTTCGTGACGCCACGATACCGAATCAGTGATTCAGGTACTTAGCTGCCTCAAAAACACGGGAATGTCGAAAGCGAAAAATTCGAAACCTTTAGATCTCTCTCATACTCTTCGTGATCTTGCGCGTCTACGAGCTTCCGATCTTGATCTTTCTTCTCTTGTATCCTCCAAGGCGCAGTTTGCCAACCCAACAGACAGTCCTGTTGACCGTTCTGTTGAGGAATCCTACCTTTTTGCCCAAGAAGCCCGTAGTGCTCTCAGATTACACAATCGAAGCGACCTTGTGATCCTTGGTGGCCAAGTAGAGGATGTGCGGAGTAGATTGGACGAGCTAGTCGCCGGTTTGGATACAAGAGATGCGAGTTGTGAGTTCAGCTGGACGTATATCAAGCAAACTGTGTCTCAAAGCTTTCAGGAAAGAGCAGGTACCCCGCTTCTGGATTTCTCGACTACATTCTTGAGTTGGAAATCGCTTTGATTCTTTCTCTCCACACGGGCCGCCTTTGCAGGCGCATGCAGTTATCTGAGAGCTGTAAGGAGTGCAGTTGAGGTTTTTACGTTCGTACAATTGCAACTGTCGCGATATATCTATGCAACCAAAAGGACACCAGGAATTCATTTTTTCTGCACTTCCATTGATTCGGGGAAGTCGCCCGATACTGACCTTCGCCGAAAGTCTGGGATCACGAATTCCGCTCTCTTTCTGACAGGAAAGTATAACCGTCTTGACCATGGTTCTATGACCGAAACTTGAAGGTCAACCCAGTCAATAGAGAGTATTTGCAGCGGGGTTTTTGGCAGTTGACAGTTCCATCAAATGCTGGCCGAGTGAAAATTCTTGGCTTGATTGCCGTGATGCCGGATGGAGCCAGTATCTCGATGTATGCAAAACACGTCCTTGGAGTGCTCAATGACCGGAGGAAATTGCGCAGTTGGCTATTACAATGCTTGATAAAAGTCGCTCGGATTTTTCCTTCCATATCGACAGCAGACAAAGCACACGAAGCGTTCAGTGCACCTTCGGGAATGAAGCGGATAACACCGAGAACCGCATCAGTTGGTTCCTAATTCCAACTGATGCTAGCCGAGTTCCAATGAAAATGGCGTTGCAAATACTCTCTAACCAGTGAAAGGCCACAACGCAAGTGCTGCCAAAATTCGTTTGATCCTACATCACAAAGTAAGCTAAAGCTATATATATC
>JAGGAW010017429.1:0-11029 GCA_017657375.1 Termitomyces sp. T27 | reverse complement strand
CTAATGTAAACATCAACATCACCATTCTGATGCATTGAGACATTTAACTGTGACCTTAACTGGCGAGCTGCGTTCGCAGCTCTTTTTTCAATTCGAGCTGCTCACCCTGACCATTTTAACCTCCAAAACATGTGATTAACCCTGTACACAATGCTTCATATGTATCCTGCAATCAATGATACTTGCGCACCATTCTAACACTGCCAAACATCCATCTGCTACTACAAATCACCTCCATGCCATGTTCTGACACTGATAAACACCTCCCTGCTACTACAAATCACTTGCAACCTGTGTAGGTCACTTGTACAGGTCACCAACACTCCCACGAATCACTCGCAATCCACGATTTCCCATGTAAACATTGTCAATGCTCCTATTCTGTCAAAATTTTTCTCTCCGGCACGAATCCCCCCTCACATCTTCAAATCTCCTTGTACATCCCCTCTCCTCCCCCCCACATGTCAGGTGTCGTGTTCGTATAGCGGAAACACTTAACGCTATCGTGGGAAAAACGGAGATATCGGAGGTACTTCCATTTTTGGTAATTTCTCATCTTTTTCATTTTTTCTCTATCTCCCCTGGCCCTCGTGCTTCCCAGCCATCTCCAAAGCATCTACCTCCCTTCCTTGTCTCTCCTTAGACATTTTGAATGATATATTCAGCTAAGCAATGAGGCTAAACATTGATAAAGGTACGACATGAACAAATGATGAGATCAAACTATGAGTTGGGTGGCAGCTCAAAGAAAAATTCCAGCCAGGGCCCATGGGAAACGGTGGCGAGGGGCTGTAGATACATATGAGTAGCATGGCGAGTCAGTAAGTAAAATCTACGTACCGCGATTCAATTTTCGCTATGCAGAGGCAAGACTGGATATGCCAGCCCGGGATGACTAAGTTCGCGGGCTTGCAAGGTGACATGGCAAGTCCAGCACATCCCTGACGCCGAGCCAAAACGTGGCGGAGTGCTCGCGAGGCATCGTGGGCTGTGAAGGGAAGAATAGAGGGTCAGGAAGTGAGGGTAGCGGGCTCAGGTACTGGTGGTCGTGTGCGACAACAGCGGCGGGTCCAAAAAATTTTTGTTTGAGGGGGTGCCCATGGGGACCGATAACGAGGTGCTGTGGAAAGGTGTAAGTGAGATGGGGAGTCAGTAGCTACAGTGTACCTACCGTTGAATGGAGCAAGGCTGACGAAGCCGAAGTTTGTCGGCCGGCGGTAGGAGAGTCGCGAGGGTGGGCTAAAGGGTGGTGAACAGCTAGGGAGCGATATTAGAAGATGTTTGAGGTTGTAGGAAAAGCCTACGCACCTCAGCAGAATTTAGTAGCAGCGGGCACGCGAGCCCACGAACTCGAAGTTCACGGGCTCGCGTGATATCGTCGCAGGTCCTGCACCTCCCCGACGTCGAGAGGAGATGTGGGAGAGGACTCGGAAGGCGCTGAGGGGCTAAGGGGATCGATTCGAGGGCGAGGAAGTGAGAGGAGGAGGTTAGGGTGCGCGAGGCGGCCGTAACGGGCTCGTGGAGAGCACGGGACGGCAACGGCAGCTATAGAAGTACAGTAGAGCGTTAGTAGAGACAATGAAACATATTCCAGTGGACATACTTTGCAAGTTTCTCGCTGCTCAGGTCTCCTGGCGCCCCTCAATGCACCTAAAACTTCCTTAAGTCCCTCCTGCGCGTGTCCGACGTGTCCTGGCAGCGTGGGGAGCGAACGGCGTGGAGAGAAGGTAAGGATGCCTGAGCCCACGAACTCGACGTTCACGGGCTCGAATGATGGCATCGTGGCCGTGAGGATATAGCCTAGCGCGTCGCGAGCGAGGCTAGCAGAGGGCTGAGATTAATTAAACTAGTTATGAATCCATCAAGAAAATACTTACTGTGATGGGTGGTGGTCGCGATTTTGTGCGTGGCAAGGCTGGCAGAAAACATGTCATTGTGCTAATGAAAGGCGTTAGAAGGAATTTGAGGGACAAAATGCAGCCTACGCACCTCGAGTAACAATAGTAATTGAGGAAACCCAAGCCCACAAGCATGAAGTACATGGCTGCGCGTTAATGACGTAGCAGAGAGCTAAGAAACGGTGTAGGTATGTATTCGAGGCAGCAGGGTAAGTCTACGTACCTCGGGGGCAGCCAGGAGTGACTGGCGCGCGAGCCCGCTAACTCGAAGTTCGTGGGCTCGCGCAATGACATGGTAGGTCCTGCACCTCCCCGACGTCAAGAGGCGACGTTGAGGAGGGTTCGTAAGCATCGGGAAGTCATAACCTTGCGAGTCGAGTGCGCGGAAGCGGGGGTAGGAGGGTCGGATGCTCGGAGTTGTGCGCAATGATGGCAGCCCGTCGAGAAATTTTTTCAGGTGTTGGAACACGTGGGTAAGGTTGTAGAAGGGCTGTAAAAACTTGTTAGTACCGTGGCGAGTCTATAGGTATAGTCTATGCACCATAGATAATTTTTTTGGGGCGGGGGCATGCAGAATGACAAATCGAAGTTCGCGGGTCGACGACGGTGACGTGGCAGGTACCAAACGCGGCGGAAGGGATAGTGGAGGTCTAAGGGAAGGTTTAAGTATTGAATTGAGGGCGTAGGGGCAGCGTATGTACCTCGAGACAAGTCAACAGTGGCCGGCAGCTGAGCCCACGAACTCGACATTCGCGGGCTCGGGTGATGACGTGGCTCGTTCCGTGCCTCTCCAGCGTCAAGGGGCGACATGGGGGAGGGTGAGGGAGGGTGAGGGAGTCATAGGGGATCGGATCGAGGCCCAGGAAGTGGGGGGAGGGTGAACGGTGGTCGTGGCCGGTTTGAGTGATCGCAGGGTTGTTGGATCAGAGTCGACGGCTATGAAAGGGTGGTATAACGTTAGTAGACATTAATGAGGACGTTCAAGTGCACATACCTTGCGGGCTTCCCGCTGCTCGGGTCTCCCGGCGCCCCTCAACACACCCAAAACCTACTCAAGTCCCTCCTGCGCCGGCGCGCCGCAATATGAGGGTCTATGAAGCCAAGGGCATGGATAGAAAGGAAGGAGGAATCCCCCTCGACGATAGAGGCCGTAATTAGGTGCAGAGTGCACCCAAACGAGGCGCAGAGGGAGGGTGTAAGTAGAATAGAAAGAGAGAATAGAAGAACAGATCAACAAACAAACCGGTCAAGTCCGGCGTCAGAACGAAATGTAGTCTAATGTAGTGCGGCGCGGGTAATATTGGGAAGAGAAAAAGTATATGTATGAATAAATTAAAAATTGAACAAGAAGGGATGATGGAAGCCACTAGCTCTGGGGTGAAGGTGCTGGGAGACTTGAAATTGGCGCACGTAGAAGATTAGGTAGCTAAGGAATACTAAGCTAGATGGTTTGTAATATCCAGGAGTCGAAATGAAAGATCAGAGGAGGATGTGTGCAGTGAGAGGTCGTATAAGGGTAAGTCAAGCCCACGTGAGGAATACGCTGCACCTGTCGAAGGTTGAGACTCATCCTGGAGTGTGGGCTAAGAGTCACGTATGAGGTAGAAACGAATATCGGCTTACCATAAGTTGTTGAAGACCTCGATTTCTGGCTTAACCAGGTGTAGTGCGCCGAACTCGACCTCAACCCCCCTTAGCATGTCTACGATGGCAAATGTACATATCCCGTTGGTCACCGTAGGTGACATGAAAGCGAATAAGTGAGACGACGATTAATAGGTCGAGGCACAAACGGTTGTACCATCGGCATTTGGAGGGACGGAGAGGAAGACGAGGACGTTCTGGTTGATACAGATGTTCTTCGGAGACGCAGGATGGAGGAACACGCAGCGATTTGGGATGAAAGAGTGCGGTTCGTGTACTGTGGGCGAGTAGCAAGCCAAACAACCACATTGACCAAACATCGGGACGGGCTCATGATCCCCTCAGAAGTACGACGGAAGTATGCACAACCGTCTCCCTAAACCACGAGCTCCAGAAAAAAACTTGCTTGCCATTCATCCCAAAGTCTCGCCTGGGCAGAACTCGAATCGACAAGAGCGACCGAACGACCGCGACCAGCGGCCCCGCAAATTCGGTGGGAAATCTCCATACCATCCTTCATCCAGTCATCATGCAAATCCTCCTCCATCTCCCACCGTGCACCGCCCAGCTCGAGTCGACCATCCAGCGGGGTATCACGTGATGCTACACTAAAAAAACACCAAGTCCAATTGCCGTGATGGCTGCGGCGCCACCTGCGGGTGCGCCTTCAGATTGCTTGACTTTGTGAAGATGTCGACTTCGGGGGTAACGCGGCAAACGGTGTGAGAGATGGTGTAGGATGGGAAGGCCAGCGCGCAGAGACACCGGCCGATGGCGTGCCCCCGAGCCAAACGGTCTAGCTATGATGCTCCCTTCGTCAAAATTATATCAACGCGGCTGGCAAACGATACGGAAACGTGGTGTAAGGCGTAAAGTTGTGTGAGGCCTGGTCATCCCTGTGCACTGGCCGAAGGTAGCAAGCTGCAGGGATAGCGTGAAGGGTAACGTACTGTGAAAACATGTCAGCGGAGTTCAAAGACGATTAATGAAGTCTACTTACTTCGCAAGTGAGCTGGTCAGCGCGCGAGGCCACGAACGCAAGGTTCTTGGCGCCAACGTGGTGAGTCTTCGATGCTCCTGACATCTAAAATCGGCATGAGGAGGGTGTATGGATGTGTATCCTGCTGTGGTTGGTCGGTCAGCGACAGAGAGGCCAGAGTGCGCGGTCGCAAATAATTTTGCGCGTGGTAAGGCCAATGAAAAACGTGTAGCCACGCTAGAGAAATAAGTCAGAGATAATTCCAAGCAAAAGACAGAGCCTATGCACCTCGAGTGACAATGGAAGTTTGCAAGCCCACAAACGTGAAGTTTGTGACCGCATGTTGATGATGTGGCGGAAGGAAGAGCCTCCCCTGTTGAATAGGAATGGGATGAAGGCTGGAGAGGCCACGAAAATGTGCTGGAGCATCTCGGAATGCGGCGAAGGTGCAAGAATGGCTGGCGGTGCGCGTTCGTGGGCTTGTAACATGTAAACACGACCACGGTGCATACATAAAACAATTTCGGCAAGCTGTTATATAGTGTTAGTAAAGTTTTGAAGTAGGCGAAGCCTACATACCTTAATCAATCCGGGACTGCCAGACATCTAAGTTCGCGAACAAATGTTCGTGGACTCGCCATGATGGCACGGCAGATCCTATACACTCCCGCCTTCGAGAGTCAACGACGGGTCAGCTTGTGAAGGGCGTGAGGCGTGACAAATAATTGCTGAAGGTATGCAGGGTAGGAGTGACGTTGTCGTCATCGTCGCGGCCATGAACTGGTGGGAGGAGCATGGAGAAGGACACCTGAGGGCTAATCGTAAATGAGTAGATTAGTCATGCATTCGAGATGTGAGGCTGGGAAGCAATGTTTCAAGGCAGGCGTACTCGCGAGAGATCCATCAGAAAAGCCCTGGCGTCATCCAGCAGAGTTGAATTTTACGCAAAAGGAAGCTGATGGTATCCCACGTGATGTAAAGAACGCGTCAACAACGCGTCGGCCCTGAACATTTCGATGGCGGCGAAATCAAGAAGCAGCCACTTGAAGCATTCCAAAACTAAAGAAGAAGAAAATACATTTCAGACGGCCCATAGAGGTCATTAAAATTAACAAAAAATGTCAAGACAAAGAAACAGTCCGTTTGTGCAGGGCGTCATGGTCAGAATAGCGTGGGTGTATGGTATTGAGGTGCCAGGTCTATATTGACAGTCAATGTGCAAGAGTTGAAAGCAAAAGCGTAAGTAGGTAGATGCCCGTCCACCCAACTAGCCCACGAACGTTCATCTGCGCACTCACACCCGCGCGCTACCGTCTCCGCTCTTCCCCCAACTCTGACCTCGACGTTGATTACACCCGAGAAAGCCGCTGGGACACTCGATCGCGTTCTCTCTCCCTCTCATGCTCACAGTAGTGACGGTTTTCGCGATTCTCGCGGTACTCTTTGCATAGTGGCTCTGGAGAGGCGGGGCAGCAGTCCAAGCTTGGGTACGAATCCGAACGTTCCGGGGAAGTAATGGAGGGCCGGCAAGGAGGGTAGTGTACGCTGCTCCCGCTGTAAGTGCGGTGCTCGCGAGTGGTGCAGGACGATGGGGGCAGGTCGTGGGAATGTGAAGGAGGTTAGTACCGTGATGAGTGGCAGTCCTCCATCGCGTGGCACGCGCCCTTCATGCGCCCGGGGCCTCTCACGCCTGTAAGGGACACTTTGGTGCGCAGCAGGAGGTGGAGGAGGGGTCCGGGAACGGTGCGCAGAGGGCGCAGGACGCGGTACGCGCCGCTGCGGGGATGCGCGGCGGTAGTCGGGGGAATATTTGGCGGACCTGGCAGTGCTGCCAGCGCGGGATCTGGGGTGGTATGCGCCACCCGAATAGGGCCAGGACAGGGAAAGAGCAGCACTGGGGCTGCAGGAGGGCGGGCAGGCGGGCGAGAGATGGATGAGCGGGGGCGGCATAGGATGGGAAGCTCAGCGCGCAGAAACACCACCTGACGGCGTGCCTGCAACCCAAGCGGTCCAGCTAGGCCAGGACGTGGCTCGCAAGGTGCAGGCGGCAGTGTTTTCGCGATGGCGCAACAAGTCAAAGGCCCTCCCCGCGTTGAGAATCAGCACGAGGAGCGCACGTTGGTTGGCAGCGCTGGTGTTGGTCGATCCGTGACGTTGAGAGGGTGGGGCGTGGAGGTGGGGGCAGGCGGTCACGAAAAATCATGCGCGCTTCAAGGCCGGTGCCAAGGCATGACATCATGCTGCAGAAATACGTCAAAGGGAATTCAAAGTAAAGAATGAAGACTACGCACCTCAAGTAACGGTCCCCGTTGACGGCGCGCAAGCCCACGAATGCAAAGTTTGTGGACATGTGTTGATGATGTGGTGCTGAGCGTGAGAGCGTGCTTGAGGATGTTGGAACGCGGCGAAGGCGCAGGGATGGGGGGCCGCGGCTGGGGGACAGCTGTGTGCCGTGATCGTGCGATGCTCTGGGGTATGTGACGCGTTCACTCGGGCCCGGTGCACGCAGAAAAATGATGTCAAAAAGCTGTTGAATCACATTAGCAAAGCTTGTAAGCAGTAGGCTGAGACGTGAGCCGACAGACCTCAGATCCATGAACACGATGTTCATGGACTCAGTGAGATGGTGGGGGAGATCCTAAGCACTCCCGCCGTTTGGCGACGGGTCAGTTTGTGAATGGCGTGGGGCGTGAAAAAAGACACATGTCGAAAGTGCGCAGGGTGACTGTCAACACCTCGTGGCCGCAAGCTGGTGGGATGAGAGGGGCTCGAAGACAAGCAGCTGAGGACTATGAAAGGTGATTAGATTAGTTGTCAGATAATAAAAAAAAATTACATACCTGAGGGCAGAGACACGAGTTCCACGAACACGGAGTTCGTGACCAACGTGATGACGTGGCACATAACGTGTGATTCTCTCATCAAGAATGAGCGAGGAGATGCTTTTGGAGAGGAAATAACGAGTCTTGACGCGTGTCGAAAGGTGTTGGGCATGCAGCAGCCAAGTACATGTTCGGGGGTTTGTGGGAAGGGCTGGACGCAGGGGGTAGCGGTAAGATCACAGTAGAGGCTGTAGAAACGTTGTATAATGTTAGTAGAAGCGGTAGAATAGTGCAAAGTCCACTTACCTGGCAGGTTTCCCTCTGCTTGGGTCTCCTATGCTCCCTCGGAACTCTGTGATTTGCGGGCGGTGTCCGATACGAATTCGTTGTGAACACGGTCAACCTAAGTTATTACCAACTTAGACCACAGTTCGCATCAATGCGACGGCACAAAAACGTTGTGAGTGGCAGGTCAGAGATGTGAGGATCGATTCCTCGAAGGATGAAGCCATCGTCAGGTGCAGAACGCACCCGAACGAGATGTGGAGGAGGGGATCATGGAGGGATTGAAAGTACAAAGTTCGTTTGATTCCCGGCTCGGCTATTTCGGCTATTGGTCACGCTAACGTGACCTTGTCCTTTGCACTACGTATGGTGGCCCTCGCGTCCAGAACACAACATCGGTATGCTCGAACCCAGGAATACCGCGCCGAGTGCACCGTGACACGTGGATATCTTGTGCAAAATCGTCGTTACTAACGTGTTTATCCCTCAACGCTGAACTTTGTCCGAGCTTTCAACATGGAAGGTGAGTCAGTTTTTTTTTGGCCTTGTTTGCGGAACACAACACCTGGATACTCGAGCCCGGGAATACTGTGTCGAGTGCTCCGTGACACGAGGCTATGTTTATCAAAATCGTAGTTACTGACATGTTCATTCCCCAATGCCAGGTCTCAAGGACTTCATCCTGGCTTTTGATATGGAAGGTAAGCCTGTTTTTTTTTCTTTGGCCTCGCGCTTGGAACACAATACTTGGATACTCAAGCCCGGGAATACTGTGTCGAGTGCGCCATGATGCGGGGCTATCCTGAGTAAAATTGTGTTTACCAATGCATTTTCCCCCTGAATGACAGGTCTCAGGGATTGTGATTACTTCCGTCAGGTAATCTACAGTGTTTCTACGTGATCTTACTCAATTTATGTTTGGTAGACGTTCTCGAGCGGTAGAGGATGCTGTCGTGCCGTGTTGCGGGCTCGAAAGTTGTATGGGAGGGGGTGGCGCAGCGAGATCGGCAAGGCCTGGCGAAAATTTTTATGCGGCGCGCAGGATGTGCGTATGAGTCGTAGAATGCTAAAAGAAAGAATTAGCGAGCTTGCGAGGTAGTTATGGCGGTGTCCGTACTGAGTATACATGTCCTTCGCAGCGGGGATGCATAGTCCACGAAGTTGAAGTTTGTGGGTACGAAGTGGTGATGTGGCGGTCGACATAACCTCTCCACGTCGCGAGACAACACGGGGGAGGGTTCGACATGTATGGGAGTTGGTGGTGTGCCGTGTCGAGGGCGCGAGTGTGTTGAAAAAGGGAGTGGGGATACTATTGAGGTTGTTTGGTGGTTTGTGGAGGTGGTGGCCCAGCATGCTGTAAAAACAATGTGATATGTTAGTGTACATATTCCTTCTGCAAGTCCCTCCTGCACCAGCGCATCGTGATCGAGGGGCGTGCGAAGGAGCGTCGGGTGGATGAGGGTTGGAGGGAAATCCTGCTCCGTGAAAGAGGCTGCCGTTGGATGCAGGGTGCATCCTAAAGAGGCGGGGAGGTGTGAAGGTGTCAATGTCTGGACTTTGAGATATAAATAACTCACCAAAGTTCAGCCAGAGTGAGTGCCATACAACGTGCTGCTGTCCTTCACATTGTAACTACTGTCCCAAGTCAGTATTTCCGTATATATCTTAAGTAAGTCACAGCCAACGAAAGGATGGAAGATAACCTTGTCCAATTCATTGGAGTGATGGGAACATCATGGGTAGCCGCAATACATAGCAAGTTAACCGCAGGGTTGATAAAGGACGAGAGATGCACGAAGGTTTCTCGAGAAATATAAGTGCGTCAATGTAGCAGCTATATTGATGCGTGTTACAATAACCCTCACGAGTTCAATAACATCACCCAGCTCAAGTGCGAAATGCGAGTATGTAGGTAGAATTAAGCTCTTTAATCAATTTAACGGGAACCCTTGCACATATTGACAAGATAATGATACCATGTGGAAGCTAAGCATATTAGTCGAGCCGGATCTTCATTGAAATACACATCGGCACGAATTCATTGGCAAGAATGAGTGAGGTGAGGGTTATAGAGTCACAAAGACGGGTGTTGACGCGTGTCGGCAGTGCAGGGCTGGATGAATGAGTGTCTGAGGTCGTCGTGGCAATCCTCGAGTCATGTGAGGGGAGTTGAAGCCTGAGACTGCCATGAAGCACACCTGAAGATTGCATGATTGACCGTACGACTACATGTCGTTAAACAATAACTCATGCAGAGACCTCTAGTCAGGCTCAAATGCACTAGTTCTCTAGTTGCAAGCCGACATTTGAGGTGAAACTTGGAGGCGCTGTGCCCTCTAGGCTGCGTGAAGCTGAAGCTGAGCCTTCTGCACCCCAACTCTATGGCTGACTTAGCATTAACCACCGTCAGTGTGGGAGAACTCTGACTGAAGTTAATCCAGTGGAATCTGATGCTCTCATTGTGGGCACCATAGTTTCTCTGATAGCTATATCATATATTGTGAGTGCTCCCATGTGCTTGACAAGTAGAAGGTCCAACATCTGCATGTATAAGTATGTGCTGGAAGTCTTCAGTTGGAG
This sequence comes from Termitomyces sp. T27, assembly GCA_017657375.1. Lineage (NCBI taxonomy): Eukaryota > Fungi > Basidiomycota > Agaricomycetes > Agaricales > Lyophyllaceae > Termitomyces > Termitomyces sp. T27. The sequence continues at coordinate 821 of JAGGAW010017429.1, read as the reverse complement.
GGCAGATGTCACACTAGTGTCACACTAGTGACAACAGCCCTGATCTGCCTGTTTTATGCGGTGGAGAGGCAACCACTGGGTCTGGTGACATGATATAGGTATCAGTAGGAAGCTATATCATAGTAGAAGAGGTTGCAAAGTGGATATTATGCATACAGAAGCTTCAGTACAGCGCAAAGCCAAATTTTGTGAGTTTGCATGCCATTTGATTTATCGTGAGATTGCCTAGGAACAAAGGCATATATGCATATACACCATGTTGCAACCCCAAGGAATACTATAAATGAGCACTTTTTACTGTTGGAGTCAAAGGATACACCTTAATCCTGGCTCATTAATCCCTAATATAAAGTCCAACCAACTGAGACATTTAATGTAGTGTGATTTTCATCACTTTTTGCTTCATAGAATGGGAACCACTGCACCAAATTACATAATATGATTAGTTCTGGGTAGCTGGAGACTAGCCCAAGAGGTTGCAACACATAGATGTGGTATATAACCCTGTTTCTCATGAGGAAATCCAGAATGAATGTCCTAAATTACTGCTTAAGGACCCCTTGATCAATTGTGGTGTAGCATGGGAACAAGTGGTCACATGACCAAGGGATGTTTTGCAACCTCTTGGGGGGATGTTTGGGAGCAAAAAATTCTCTTACATCTAAGAGATTGCATGATTTCCTGGTGGGTTACAGACCAATCTTGGTCACTGACTTTTAGCGCAAAGAGTTAGTCCTCTTATACTAGGCAGCAACAGACACACATTCATGGGAAGAAATCACTCGAGACACATTCTATTTGTCCTGGACAAATAGATGGCA
>JAGGAW010017428.1:0-11055 GCA_017657375.1 Termitomyces sp. T27 | reverse complement strand
ACTACTTGCATTACAGAGAATATTGCATTATCATTCTACTGTAATTGTACAGTATAATGCATTAAAATGTCAGGATCAGCTGATCCACGATAGTGTATACGGACTATACCATACAAGTATGGCTAGTCAGTACATCACGAATGCTGATCATACCGGAGCCTCACGGAACATGCTGAGGTGCTTGCTGGCATTTTATTATCACCACCTCACCACTCCAGAAACTCAATGCAGCAAGTTCAAAATTTTATCTGACCACTTTCTTTTACTTACCTGTTGTTAGAACGAGATAAAACTCACATACCATCATTATCAACTTTTGATGGGGTCTTGGATCTGTTAACTTTGTGCAACTGGGCTAAATTTAGTAGGGTACTGTCATATTGGGAGTACAAGCCAGCGCTCGCCACTCTTTCTGAAGTAACATGGACCACAAAAGTGCAAACATTGGCTCGCAACCTTGTTGATTGGCTGTTCCTTAACTATGATTTTGAGGACAACGCAGGAGTTGTTCTGACAGGAGACGATGCCAAGCAGGCAATATACATTCCATACTTAGCTTGCCAAGCTTGCACACTCATTCGGTATAAGAAGAGGGCTTGGAAAGCCAAAATTTGTGGAGAGGACCAGAGCCTCATAACACCAAAGCGATTCTCTTGGGCTATGAAGAAATGCATGCGAAACTCTCCTGCATACAAGTATTTCTTAACAGTTCCCCACAATGTTTCAACACTGGCATGGACTGGGCAGCGCTACACAGTCATAGCACAAAGATGGCAGCATGATGAGCACCAAAGTTAGCGTTCATCCACACATTCCTTTCTCATGCTATTTGAAGTTGTCAAACCATCTAGAAGCCCAAGTATCTACAAGAATCCTGATTCCAAGCGGTTTTTTACTCCGGCTCCTTTGAATGATTCACTGGAACTAGAAGATGTAGATATGGAGCCAGAGGAAGATGAAGCAAATTCAAGTGGGAGTGAGTATATCCAAGCCCACAAGCATCGCTGCCAACAAGCTCCCAAAACTTCTGATTTTGAGGGGGCTCAACATCCAGTTAAGCGTAGTAGGACAACTCCAGCTCCTTCGATGTAGAATTACCAGACTACTATTGTGGTTTGTATTATACAAATTTATTACTGTTAAAAAGTTCACCTCTTCAAGTTTGCGGCATTCTTTGTGGTCCTTACTAAAGTGGCTCCTAGGATAATTGTACTCCGGTTAGAAGTCGGTGTTTGGAACCTGACCTGTACTAACATGGAAAGTAACAATTGGTCAGACAGTATTGCACATGATGCATGGCGCACTGCGCACTGATTAAGATCAAGATCAAGTTGGCACATGTGAGCAAATTTCTTGTAAATTTTTGCACTGACAACACCGATTTCGTTCTGCTGGGAGAATGAAATCCACACAGCTCAAGGTAGTACCACCAGTCAGTGGCATGGTATATCCTGTTTCTCATCTATCTAGAAAGCGTTGAGCGTTCTATTCATTCCAAAAATTTGCCCTAAAATCTAGACATACCAAATATGGGTTTGGCAATGATGGAGTTCTGAGTCCACGCGGCAAGTAGAATACATTCTTTTCCACATACACTCTTCTGAAGAGTCTCAAGTCAACCACCTCCTACACTCTATTCATTTCAACAATGTCTGCAATTCATCCAGAGCTGCACTCATCCTCCTTCCCCATTTACCTGTCCATCATGCACCTCTCCTTGCGTTTGCTCAGGGCCTCTCCTATCCGCTCACCTAGGTCGCCTGGCAAGCTGCCACCTGGACCATCCGACAAGCTGCTCCCACATGACTCTAGCATTTCTCCTCTGGATAGGCGGAATACTTTGCATTCTTCACTGTCAGGCAGCCATGTGGGTCAACATGATGATCTCATTTTTTGTCCCATGACTTTTTTCTTCATATATTGTAGTACCAGACCACCTGTCAAAATCATCAGTCTCGCCGGCTCGTAGAATTAGCGCACACCACCCGAGACACTGCTAAGCTGGAACAAAAATTAGCTTCGCAACGCATAAAGGAGGCACAATTACTCCTCTCAGTCCTTGAAGAAGATGAGCGGGTAATGGGAGGGAAACTCAAGAACACAGAACTTCAGTACTCTCACACCAAAAGCACCCTCTACTCTCAATCCAACGACGAGTCCCACGATAACTGTTCGGTTGATTCAGAATCGAGCGCACACCAATCCCAAGTGGGCTTTACTGAGGACTCGCAGGAAACCGGTGCGATCATCTTCTTGCATCTTGTGAAATGGTCACGTCAACTAACCCATTTCAGCAGAGATGTATTTCGCTCTTGCTTATGACAAAGGTAAACCGTTGACAGCGGAGGCGCTGTCTCGTTTCAATGAGAAAAATGAGGCAGTTGACAAAGCCGCTGAAAACAAAGATGGACAGAGCGCAGCATGATGTGTATGGTCAACATTTACTCATCATGAGCCTGCTTATTCTGATGATCTTCTGAATTTTTTTTAAATTTCACTTCCTACACACACCCATGCATGAGAATTATCGTGTATCTAGGCCCAGCTATGTGCTCTGCATATTCCATCCTTTGCAACAAGGAGCAAACGGGTGAACACTGGTCACCATATGCATCGGACATTCATCATAATTCATTATGACACTATGGATTGCAATATCTGTTTCTATTTATTTGCCCTGCTTCCCTTATCTCTTATGCATGTTGCTACTGGTGAGGCCCCATGTTGGTGTCACTATCACCAGCTCACTGCAGACAAACATCGCCTTTCATCTTGCCTGCTGACACTTGGCTTTGAACTAATTATGCTATCATTGCTATTTTTTTTTCTTTCATTGCTTCCAATTCACATTCTCGATCTCTCTCATGCCTCTGTCATTACCAAGGCTGCCGAACATTCTATCACCCTATTGGTGAGCGGGGTGAACAGATGAACGAACATCTGACATCATTGTATCAATGAAATGGATGAACATATGACCATCTTTCTCCATCTATCCACCCCCTGGCTGGCCATCATTAGACTGTGCGCAAATCTGGCCATCATTAGACCATGTGCAAATCTGGCCCTCACTAGACCGCACGCAAATTGTAACATCTGTTCCTATCTGTTGCCAGCCCCCCCAATTGCTATTTTTTTCTTGCATTGCTTCCAATTCACATTCTCGATCTTTCTCATATCTCTGTCATTAACAAGTCTGTCGAACGTTCTATCACCTTATCAATGGGCAGGGTGAGCAGGTGAACAAACATCTGATATCCATCATATCAATGAAATGGATAAAAGCATGGCCATCTTTCTCTGTCTATCTGCCCCCTGGCTGGCTATCATTAGACCATGCGCAAATTGTAACACCTGTTCCTATCTGTTGCCAGCCCCCCCCTTGCTATTTTTTCTTGCGTTGCTTCCAATTCACATTCTCGTTCTCTCTTATATCTCTGTCGTTAACAAGGTTGTCGAACATTCTATCGCCTTATTGGTGGACGCGGTGAACAGGTGAACGAACATCTGACATCCATTGTATCAATGAAATGGATGAATACATGACCATCTTTCTCCATCTATCCACCCTCTATTGCCAGCCCCCCCCTGCATGCTGTCCCAGGTGAGGCCCCATCCTGGTATCACTCTTGTATTGTGATCACTTTGTATCATGATCACTGACTCAATGAACAGGCAAGCACCTCGCATCTTCCTGGGGCCCTGCTGACACTTGGTCCTACTAATTATGCTATCAGCACTGTTGGTTCCTTTTGTTGCTGCCGATTCTATTCTCAATCTCTCCTATCTCTGATATTAACAAGATCGTCTGGCGCTTTATCATCTTTTCGATGATGAACTAGGGGAACAGGTGGACACCTTTGGGTTGCCTTTCGTACACGTGTTGGGCGCTGCTGCGACTGCATGAATTGCGATGTCTACTCTTATTTCTTGTCACGTTCTCCTTCTCTCACTTCTCTCATGTATGTTGTCGGTGGCAAGGCCTTGCATTGATACCACTATTACTGGCTCAACGAACAGGCAAGCATCTTGTGACCCTGCTGCTGGTTAGGTTCTTAACTAATTATATGCTACTGATAGTGTTTGTTTCTTCTGCTGCTTCCAGTTCACATTCCTGACCTCTCGTAACTGCCATCAATGAGACCACCGGACCTTTTCATCTGCCTTATCAATGAACATATTGGTACATTCTCCCTGCTGGCATGTACATTAGACTTCATCATAATTCATCACCGTTGTGCTGACTTTGTGCTACCCTTCACATGCATTCTCCACTTTCACCTATTTCTGTCTCTAGCATGAGGCCTCAGCATGTCCACCGCTGGGCAGTTTATTATTGGCAGCGGTGGCTTCGAGTATATGTGGCTCCATTCTGGCGCTTGCAGGTCAAGATACTGTTCCTTCTCTTTCTCTTACCTCTCTTCTGACCGACGCATGCAGACACCAGACACCTCCAGTATGTCGAAGCTTTCATTTCTAGTTGATCGTCATGGAACAAGTTCACCCATTACTTACTTAGATCTTCTGTTTTTCTTCAAAGAGGTCCAAGGGAGCAGCGATGGCTTGGCAGAGCCTCACAACCAGAGTGCACGATATCAGTGTATGCCATGCAAAGAGACTAATAACCTTGGCCTCAGGTGGCAGTGGAGTTGGGCCTTTGCTCAATACCGCAGACAACATCGACCCTCACGAGCTTCAACTTTTGAGCATCAATGTAGGAACTTGTTCTTCGTGTTTGGAAATGCTGCTGCTCTCTTCTGACCTTGGCCCCTGCAGGGACTGCTACATGGTGAGCAGCATTCAAGTGTGGCTAGTAGCGCTGAGCTCAGGTGGATCAGGGTTTGACACCTCCCCATCTCTGCCCGAGGTCGCCGCTACGAGCCACGCTGCGCACTCCTCTGCATCACAGCCCTCTGCAGCCTCAGAGTTTATGCTTGGGACTGTCCCTCTCACAGGTCCAAATCGCACAGCTCCTGTAAAACCACACAACAAAAAAGTGTATGATCAACCAAAATCCAGTCAACCATCCAAGTTGGCCGACAAGGAAAAGCTGCTCGTCCAGCATGTGCAGAACTACATCGCCCACCAAACACTTATCAGCAATGCCTTTCCCCTTGACCAGACCCTCGATGCCATGATCACAGAAGTCTACATGGAAGTCCTTCCACATTTCAGGCTGAAGTCTGATAATCGCATGTTTCAATCTGCATCTTCTGCTCTGCCTGGACTGATGCCTTGAACTAGCAGACTCTATTCCAGCTTTGCCATCCTCTGCTGCCAGGAAATCGGTGCACGCATAACATTTTTGGTTTTTTTTTCTCTCATTGCCAAAATAGATCGGTGCTGCTGCTCAGGTTGTTCAAAACCTCTTGAAGCGCATATGCGAAGACTGCATTCAGCTATATTACAACTTGATGCTGCCCAACCTCGCAGACCTTGAGCTCCAAAGACACGTTATGAAAGCCACTGAAGATTTGCTTCAGCACGGCTGGTACCACCAGGTGAGGAACACATTTTATTATCACTGCCGCTCAATAAGGCTAACTGCACATCCAGTCCCCAGATCCCACCATGGGGCAAGTCTTCCTGTACAACAACTCCACGCTGTTTGACCTAGCCAGGTCGTTTCTCTGGGACCCTCAGAAGGGGGTCGGCATCAGGAGAGAAGAGCACATGCAGCCATTGCTTCCGCTGAACACTCTTGTGTTAATAGTGACAGGGGTGTGCCGTTCTATGCTAATGTCGCAGCATCTAGTGCTCAACAATGCGATCAGCTTTGGTTTGTCCTAGCAGAGCACCGAACTGGTATCTTCATCAGAGAGGACATGAAAGCCGGGGCCTGCCGTGCTCACTTCCTACGTGTTTTGGAAGAGCTCAGGCAACTCAAGAGCGGCACTTCATTGAGCCACCCATGCAACCTCCACCAGACGAGGTCTTTCATGTCGGCTTCAACACCCCTCATCACGCCCCCTTCTATCGCATCTGCACAGAACAATGGAGAAGGTGAAGAGTAAATTCGTAGTGATACTTAGCATATTGAAAGGCAGCAGTTAGCGCTCGCCACATGATTATATAATTCTGCTTCTCTCCAAAAGCACTGTGCCAGCTTTGCAAGCTAGTATGCAACTTTTTTGTCGGAGAAGTGGACCAGCTCGCCGGGTCCCAACATGCAGTTGCTGGTGCGAAGTTCTGGGATCTGGTGCCTGCAGCTGATTTTGAGTCGCCAGTCCAGCTGGATGTGCACCAGCATTGAAGCACAGAACGCTGCTGCGCACCCAAGGAGGTTGTCCCCTGCATGGGAGACTTGGTACTTGTACACTCCAAGTACCAAGGTTGCGGCAGAAGAAGCTGGCAGAGCAAGTGCGTGGGCTAAGAGGAGGGCAGGCTCCCCAGAGGCAGCAGCAAGAGTTGGATTGGCAGAGGCCGGATCACCTTGCAAGCAAGAGGGAAGTCGCCGAGCAGGCAAGGAACACTGCTGGCAGGCAAAAGGCCAGGCTGAGCAGAAGCGCAGGCCGGTGGCAGGGGGGGGGCAAGCTCCAGAGAGAGGGAGGCAGGGCGAAAGCAAATAGGTGGAAGCTGCAAGCACGAGAATTGTGAGAATTGAACAAGAAAAGAGAGTTCCTTGCCTTGCAAGGCAGAAAAAAATCTGGCGAGGAGAGAAAAGCAAGGCTGGGGGGTGCGCGAGGCAGCTGTGGCTGGGCAAGAGCACTGTTTGCACCAGCTGGCAAGGCACCTAAGACCTGACATCGTCAAGGTGTGGTTGCCAACCCGCAAGGGCCACCGAACACATTCAAAGCAGCAGCAACCTAGGAGGAAGAGCCCGGGGAAGTTGGCCAGGACCAACAACTTGTGTCAACAATTATAGTTCTCATGCTGGTTCCTCTGTGCTGCACTTTTTGGCACAGAGCGGGCTGCATGCCATGGTTGGCAAATCCAACCCCCACGCCTTTCTCAGTTGGCTGTCCAGCGATTCCGTCACGTTGAACCTTCTCTCAAGAGGCCAAAAAGACGATTTATCTGCCCATCTTCGGCAACCGCTGGCCGAATTCGGCGAGGAGCTCGCCACTTTAACAGGAGACCAGCTATTTCGCAAAATCCTGAGCTGCGCAGAGAACACCTCTTGCCCTACCAACTTGTTGTTTGCTGTTCAGGCATGGAAGCGCTTTCGATCAAGCAAGCGGTCCGCGAAGTTGCACTTCATCCATGATGCAGGTTTGCACTCCTCCGCAGCCCAATGTGACGCGTTTCTAGAGACCATCCCTTCCAAATGAGTTTCACCTTTAAAGGCTCCATATCCTCCTTACAAGAGCATTGTTTCTGAAACTTCTAGCATATATTCAAAATGGTGTCGCTACTTTGTGCTGGGGAAGCAACCAGACAGTCAGCTCCCTTGCTTGCCAGTGCACAAGCTGGACAGGAAGAAATTGGTCATGGATGTTGGTCCTGACCAGAGCATTGTGCTACGTGACAAATCAGGCAATATTGTTGGACTTGTCCTTTGTAATTTCTGCCTGAATCCAGAAGTAGTCGTGTGGGCAGATGCAGCAGCAGCAGAACAACTTCCAGTGCGCCAGAACATCTGAGTAAGCAGAACAGTGTCGATTTTTCATTTCATCACTACTTAACTGCGACTGATTCAGAAAGAAGATATGGGAAAGCTTGTCCAGACGGGCTATTCAGCAGGCAAACGAAGTTCCAACCAGTTTCATTGGGTGCACAACATCACGACAAGGTGGCTTTCTAACAATACCAACGCAACTGCTGCTTCAAATCGAGCAGCAAGCTCACTTTTTGCATTGGCGTGGCAAATGATGTGAAGCTGAAGTCATTTCAGATTTTAACGCCTTCATGTCTGGCTTGGATATCTGCCGCATGGACACCGATGGTCAATTAACGGGTTTGGAATCTTTTGAGCCTTCAGCTGGGGCAAAGCAGACTTCAAGTCAAATTCCTGATTGACCTGCAAAACAATCTCGAAACCGTGCAGCTCTGCCAAGGCAGAAGGAAGGTTGTGGAACGTATGCAGTTGATATTGGTAACAATCAGTTTGACTTCTATGAAGTTGAGCTTGCACCACCAGCAGGCGTGATAGGTCAAAATTACTCATGGTGCGCAAGCTGCTCTTGTTTAAAGAGACCATCATTCATTTTGTGCAGGGCAATTCACCACGAATTGCAACCTCACAAATTTGCAGCATCGTGGACGATTTCGTGCACACCAGGAGCTCAAGGAGGCCATTTTTATTTGGCTAAATATGGCATGCGCATTCAGCAAGCAGCAAATACCCTCATAGTTTGGTTGCCTGCTGAACCTCATGGAACCAGTTTGCCAGATGTTCGGCCAGACAAAGTCAGTCCAACTTTTTGCCAATGAGGGTTGGCATTTGTTACTTCAAATTGCCTACCTGCAACTTGGCGAAGCTACCAGGCAGGTCTTGTTACAAGAAGTGAGGCAGCAGCGCTTGCAGAAACAAGCGATGAGGTAGAAGAAATTTTATAATGTGCTCAGATTATTTTGCTTTACTGCGTAGTGCAGTGCGCTGAAACAGGCCCCAGAAAGATTGACGAAGTAAATTAGAGGACTATTTGCGCAGTGTTCCGCCTCTAATTAGGGAAATGTTGCAAATACTACCTGGCTGCCACGATCGCATTGTCACAAGTCTCCTTGTTGCTGCTACCCTTAGATTTTCAATTTGCTCACAATTGTACCAAGCCAGAAGATTTGTCGGTGGCCTTGGCTTATTCAAAAAGAACCGCAACCTTGCATTTCGAAGGACAAGCGGCGTGTGCCAAGTGCTCATGTTTACTTCAAGTTGTACGCAACTCGCTAAACACTCTTGTGCCTTGGCCTCTCCCTCGCATTGCTTTCAATCATCAGCATTGTAGACAAGTCATAGATGGGACTTTTCCTTGCTGCCAACTCTGCAGAAGTGAAGTCTTATGATTAATTTTCCTGCAACGGTGGACAACCATCGACCTTGAGACTTGCGCGAAGTGGCGGAACGGAATCTGTCTGGTTTAGAGTTAAGGGGATGCCACCTAGTAGAGAAAAGTTGTCCCACCATTTTGTTTAAACCCACTGCACCACGTTCATTGCACGTTTACAGAAGTTTCTGGAACCAATGAGAAGGTCTCTCTTGCGCATATTTTGCGCCAAGGCATAATCCTTGTGTAGTCCGCTCACCAACAATTCTCAATGGAGCCTGCTGCATGTCCCCACGCCGGTGGGTGAATCTGACTTAATTGCCCTTGGTGCTCAGCGTTGCTCAACCCTTAACGCGGTGCTCCAGCATGCATAACTATCTTGTGTCAAGGCAGCTCGAGCCTGAGGGGGCCAAGTCTCTGCAGAAACTTGAGATCAAACGAAGCCAGTTAACCAAAGACCAGCAAAGCATTTCTCAGAAAATCTCAGCTTGGTGCCCAGGCCGTGGAAGATTAATTTCGTGCCAAGCAGCCACACTAGCTCCCATTATTCAACAAAAAATCACATCAGCCGCTGGTGCCTCGCGCCGCAGATGTTGACTCTCTAGGCGAACGATCATCTCCAACTAGCAACGCTCTGCTGGTGCCTGGATCCAACCAATTGCTGACCGGCTCATTGACTAAGTCGGTGAAGGCTGAACTTTCAGCCATTAACCAGCCTCTGGTCTACAGTGACTTGACTTGTGATCCTGCAACCATCGAGAAGCCCTGGTCCTCTCCCTCTGTACCATATTCATTTCTTGCACATGCGCATGCGCTCTCTGCAATGGCACAAACACGATAATGGATAAGCATCAACATTGGTATGATCCTCAAACACTCCTTCCAACTGTTTATCTGCTATCGAACATGCTGGCCCTTCCCTAGCAAACTTGAGAACCTTATTGCTGGATCCTCTGCTGCTTGTCAACCACGTGTACATCCCTTTTGAAGATTGCCCATTGTAAGGGCCGAGGAACTGTGGAAAAATTGTATTGTTGAAAAGCTTCTTGCAGCTACAGGAGAAGAGATCTGTTTTCTTACACATACACTCTAATCTTCATGTCGGCGCTGCGAGGACCACCATTCTCTCAGCGCTACCTCGCGCCATGGTATTGATGCCTTCTACCCATTTTACCAACAACCCGCCGGAACCTTCTCTGAATGTTGTGGTGGAATTTTTCGAAAATCTCAGACCCTCTGCAGGTAGTAAGAGTAAAGCCATAGACCATGGCTCAGATGAACTTACAGTCAGATTCAGGTACGCTGAGAACCTCGTCAAATGGGTTTACGCACCTGAATTTTGAGGACATCATAACGGCCTTACTTCGTGGTAGTCTGGATGGTCTGAGCGAGAGAGTTCATCTTACAATCTGTAAAGTTTGACTGCTCAAAAACACTTGATCCTTGAGTTGCCTTTCTTTTGACTTAGGCATCCCACTCCACCCTACTCTTGGATCTCCCACGCATTCATTGGAAGGATTGTGCAATGTTTGTCACGATCGTCCTTTCATTGCAGAGTTCCAAATGCATGGTTCTGCAGAGAAGAAAGATCTCAGTCAGTCTTTTCTTGTGTCACCTTGAAGATGTGGTGCCCAGGGCACCCCCTTCTTGAACATGCCATGCCTGATCATTATGTTTACAAAAGGTAGTATCCTGACGCAGTACAATACGTGAATGCCTTCTTCAGCGACCATCCAGAAACAGCGCCATTCATTCTAAATACTGAAATAGTCCCTGTTAACCCAGATGGGGGTTTCAGATCATTCCAAGATCTGCCTAACAGAGCACGTAAGGATGTTCAACTCCAGGATGTCCAGGTCTTTGCATCTATAATCGCTTTTGATTTGATGTATCTTAGTGGAGAGGTGAGGATAGTGAACACCCCCTTCGCAAATGTTAACCTGGTTTTTGCACCAGATCCTCCTCGAACAGACCTTCCAGGAGAGAAAGGATCTATTAGTTTCTCAATTTCATCCATTCACTTCCCCCAATAAGCAGTTGGCTTGATTCAGGCATGCAGAGGGCTTAACAAGCACCGAGGGGAGAGATGCTATTGAAGCACTCTTGGTCAAGGCAATAGAGAGACATTGTG
>JAGGAW010017427.1:0-11108 GCA_017657375.1 Termitomyces sp. T27 | reverse complement strand
CTGGATTCAATGTTTGTTAACATTTATTAATGAATAGATAAGCCAATACTTACTTTGTTATTGTAAGTTTTCCTTACAAAGTTTGGTTCACATCGAAATTGGTCGTGTTTGGTCAGAAAACATGGGAGGCATGAAAAACAGTGTCCACTAAATCGTGTTTGGCCTTTGCACACCCACAAACCCTTGGGACATCTTCCACAGGTTGTCAAAAGATGCTATACATGTATTTTAAGTGTCTACTGTACACATTTTTATTTTTAAGGTGTCTACTGTACAGGGAGTGAGCCAACTCAGAGGGTATTACTGTAAAAGGCAGTTTCTTGGTCAGTGCTGACTCAGTCTTTGTCATCCATCAATTCCCAGGAGTTGTCCCATTATATAGAGATTCAGTCATTTCAAGAATTTTTGCTGTGTCAGGGGCACACATCTTCCTTCCATGGTTGAATACATTGCCAAAGGGTCATCTGAGGACAAAAAAATTACAAGAATGGTATAGATCAAGGGTGTGAATGGAGTCGAGCACCATTTGGCTGGACACAATAATGTCCTCTCCTTTTTCCCCCCCATTTTCGTGTTGGGTAAATGCAAAACATGCAAACCAAGAACCAAGCTAGGCCTGTGTAAATCAGACCACTTGGGAAGAAGCAAGGGATCAAACTTTTGTTTGCTCTCAGGCAAATATTCACTAAGATGGAACTGTGCCCAGAAGCAAACAAGCACCATAAAATAGATGCAGACATCCAAAGAAGAGGTAAAATCCAATACAGAATCAAGCAAGCAAAGCATATCCAAAGTCACAGGTGGCCAGGGTGGTTTAATAGATGAGGCAGGATGCATATTCTTGACACCCTAAATCATGTAGTCAAGTTGTAACCCACCTTCATATTGGAAACCATTCTGAATGTGCCATGCTCTGATTGTGTTGCATTTGGCTGCTACAGTCTGACCAGCTGGTTTTCCTGCAAACAAGGCTGCATAATCACATAAGAGCCATTCAGGAACAGGCAGTACAGGAGGGGAAATTGGGATATTGCAACCCTGGCAGTACAGTAGGAATTGGTGCACAGTAGAAGAATGCCTCGATGACATGGACTTCTTCCATGCCATACCAATGGTAAAGAACCACCTTAAAGGACAGAGGCATTGGAACAGAACTATAAGTTTTGGATTGGCAAGCCATCCTTGAATAAGGACCAGGACCTTGACTCAACAATACCATGTCTGATAGGCAAGCCTAGACCTCAGGGAGTATGACATGATCCATCTTAACAGATGCATCTTGCATGCAGGTGACTAATGCATGAGTGACTTGAGGTCCTCCCTCCAATAATGCTGTCACATGCAATGCAGCGAGATCACAGATAAAGGCAGATATAGGGTCTGCCATGGGTGTAGCAAAGAAGGAAAGGATAATGTCGACCACCTATTCTATATATGATTATTTAGTGGAGGCTGACCATGGTGTATAAGCTGATTGGGCAAGCAAGAAACTATAGAGAATCTATGAATGCAGGAATGTGTAACATAAAACTGTCTAATCTACTGGCAAGCTTGCATGGGTTATGCTAGTCAACACAAAAGGTTTAAGGTAGTCTGGTAAAGAAGGAGGGAAAGGGAAAAGTAAGCAGTGAGAGGGAAAAATACCCTGAGAAGGGGCATCTGCCAAATTTTCCTTCATTGGTATCTACAAAATCGTCACCCATATCAAATGCATCTGAAAGTTAGAAACTATTTGGCGAAGTACAAAGTCTGAAGCAGAGTTATGTAATTGTCCTGCAGCAAGAGCACCCATGCAACTGGCATTGTCTAAGTGGAGGATGATATGACAATTGCAATACTTTGCTGTTATCAGGCATTGGACTGCTAGATCTATGGCCATCATTCCTGCCCCACCAATGTTGCATTTGGAAGAAGTCCATTCTGGTAATAGCTTCCAGGCCAGCCACTTCCTGTTCAGAACAAAACCTATGCCCCATGATGTTGAAGCATCTACATGGACCACAGTGTCCAAGGGATCAGGAGGTTTAATAATCTTCAATGAACAATCCATGTTAGTCAGGGTGTAGTGCCACCATGAAATCTCCTCAAAGACTGCAGGTGTCACCCAATGTTTAACCCAAGGAGGACAATCTGCAGAAAATGACAACCAAAAATGATATAGAGAAGGTAGATGGGAATGTCCCTGAGGTATAATCAATGTGATGTGATTTAGAGTTCCAATCAAAGACTTCACCATGTGCACAGGCATGAATGTGCCCAGCATGTCGATGGGAACAGTTGGAAGACTAATAGGCCTGAGGACCATTGAAGGAGAAGCAATATGTAATTCTGTCACTGTCTGCCCATCAACCATTGACGTGCCAAAGGATGCATCCTTGCCATGTACAATTCCCAAATCGGTGATCGTCTGTCCTGCAAACCATACATTTGACAACTTTTTGAGTGCTATCTTTGATCGTCTGCCCTGCAGACCATACATTTGACAACTTTTTGAGTGCTATCTCTGGCACAGCCATCATAGGGGGTTTTAGACCACCACAGCCTCTGCAACATGAGGAATTCAAGGACGAGGAGGCACCACAAGATGCAGATGTTTCCATGGAGGCATAAAAGGACTGGAACAATCTAGAGGAGGTAGAGTTGGCAGGGGAGCTGTCACCAAACAAAAGATCTGATGGCTGTTGCAAACTGTGATGTATGCTATCCATCATATAGTCCTACAGCTTTTGTTCATAGACAAGCCTGTGCCAGTCATGTATGCAGAAGTTTCCACCTCCAGCCAAGTAAGTGTGGCAAACAAACATATTGTAAGCCAAGTAAACCAAGAAATGTTCACTAAAGTCATGGTGATGGAGAATGTGGTCATAATGCACCTTGAAAGAGTCTGCAATGGCATGAGCAGTGGGGCCCCCAAGCAGACCTTCTGGTCCAGCTTTGAGGCAGTGATGAATCACCCAAACCAACATCTTCAAAGCCTGCATAAATTCCTGGACTGTAAGGTGCCATTCTTTACTAAAATCAAACTTTGCAGTAGAAAACTGCAGCTTTTCAGATGCCAAAACAGACACTGCAGAATCTCGATGATGCAGGGGAGCAGTGAAGGCCTGATGACAGGCTGCATTAGTGAGAGAATTCAAGGGAATATATGTCAACCACACCACATTGAAAACTTGCTGGATCCAAATCAGGATATGCATGACATTAGGGTCAAGCTCAGCAGCGGCACTCAATAGAGACCTCAAGCCCAAGGAAAGGGAGAAGGGAGCAAGGGTCAGGAAAGGTGTACTTCCCTGCCCAGAAGCACTTGAAGACATGGAGAGGTCTGCATGGGCAGAAGACATGATTGGCTGGAAAGGCGGTGCAGAGGCAACAGGCTGGATAGTAGGAAGAGGTAGTACAGAGAGGAGTGCATCTAAGAAAGAGGCATGTAAGGACTGAATGGCCTGCATGGGGGAAGAAAAACCCTTGCCAGACACTTACCAGTGGAATGGGTAGGAATTGCCATGCCAACTGTCACTGAAGGCAGACTAGGCAGCTGTAAAATTGGAATGGAAGGGGAAGATGATGAGCAACCTGCAAACCAAAATGCTGTAAAAGGTTGATCAAGGCAGTACATGAAAGCATGATCATGTCTAGCATAAGACCATCAGAAATAGGAACAAAAGCACTAAAATG
The DNA here is from genome assembly GCA_017657375.1 of Termitomyces sp. T27. Taxonomy (NCBI): domain Eukaryota; kingdom Fungi; phylum Basidiomycota; class Agaricomycetes; order Agaricales; family Lyophyllaceae; genus Termitomyces; species Termitomyces sp. T27. The sequence goes on along the minus strand of JAGGAW010017427.1, from coordinate 7,433 downwards.
TTGCATGCCTTGTAAAAAGGCATCAGTGTCTTGAGCAGAGATAGGTATTGTGGCTGAATCTGCATGGGAAGGCTCCCTTGGAGACTGAACGTGCATGTGCTGGGAATGCACAGAGCACTTATTGGCACAATATCATGCAGCTGTATTTGAAGAGAGAAGGCAGTGAGAAGGGGAAATGGGATAATGACTCACTGGGGTTGTGTGAGAGGGAACACAAGTGGGGATGAAGGGAGTAACACATATGGGGGATGGGGTGGCTGAGAGGGCTGCCAAAGCCTTAGCTGAGGAGGGAACTAAATGCTGCAGAACAGTGGGCCCCAACAAGTTCCCAGCTAGCAAACCCCAACTGTCAGAACTGGTTCAGCTGGGTTTGAAGGTGAGACAGTATGCACTGGCAAAACAGCCATGCCATTGTCACCATTGTCACTGAGATTTCTGCCAGGAAAATCAAGGTCTCTCTCCAAATAACTGTCATAGTCAAAATTGTTTTTAAGCTCTTTGGGAATGTCCTTCATGGTAGGCAATGCAAGAGCCTTACCATTGTGACATGAACACAGAGTTCCTGCCAGACCAGTTGCATTGATGGGTGATCCCAATTGTGACCACGTATGTTGCCAGTCACTGGGAGTGAGCGACTCAGAGGAGGAAGCTGTGGTCATTATAGGCAAGAAGAAAAGGACATGAAGTAAAGAACAAGCAAAGACTTTGTTGCAAAATACTCAGAAGATGATGGTTCAAATCCAAAGAGCCCAAGAGCATGTGACCGTGACACTCAGCCCAAAACACATCTTGCATTCATTTTGTTCCTCCCTTCTATGAATTTTCAAGTCAATAGACATGATAGGAAATAGGGTTGATGCCATGAGCTAGAGTGGCAGACAGCATAGGAGACTAAACAAGCTGTAAGGGCAACAACAACCTGAGGGGTACTTCACACAACTAATGAGCCTACAGCCAAGCAATAGAGCAGCAAGCAGGCAAGGAGCAAGTGCAAGGCAGGCAAGGAGTGAGCAAGGAGCAGAGAGTAAGGAAGAGACAAGCAAAGAGGTGGAGGCAACACTGGGTGTGCTTACAGTGGATTCAGTGTATAGGACTAGTGAACACTGCTATTGTTTGGTCTGAGAATATTCTATCCTGCAGACCACCTTATATACTACATTGCTGGTAGCTAATGACTAACACTATAACTCATTGGCCCATGGTATCTAAAGGAGTATGACTAACAATAATTGACAATGAGTAAGAATCCTGTCATGTGACTTATGTGGGTGACTAATACAAGACAAAAGAGAAATAGCAATGGTCAGGTGGTTGATCATGTAGCTCAGAATGCCTACAACATCAGACTAAGCCTGGAATAGAGTTGGATACTCAGGAAATTGAGTAGTCCCTTTACAACACTCCTCCAGATAGCACTTCACAAACTTGGACATTCTTGTCCAGTTATAATTCTATGCTACCAGCACCAACATGTTTGCTTGTCCTGGGTGTTCTGCCAGAATTAAGTCATGGTACAGCTGTACACCTCATCATCCTCTGGCACATACACCAGGCCACAGAACCTCACCAGCTCCCCTTCCATGACAAACTCCTTCAATCATGACCATACAAGTGCCAGCACCTCTGCCAAATCTCACAGCAGTGCCAGCCTAGGATCTTTTGAGGACACCTCCCTGATCCTCTCCAATATGCATCCATCTGCCATGACCTCTTGCACCACTGCCAACCTCCTCACTACCTCTAACTCCCCACACCTCTTCAACATTACCACCACTCCATGTTTCACTGTCTTCACCCTCTCTTCTGTGAACATCCTCTGTTCCATGTTATCATGGCACTCCTGCAGCAGTTCATAGTCTAGTCATTGAGACAACCCATCTGGGCCTGTGCTGAGCCATCTGGGCCTGTGATGGATTACAAATATAAAATGATTGAGGAACAAACTCCAGTGTGCCTGCCAGTGGTTCAAGTCGCAGGCTGTCATGAAGTATTCCAGGTTCCAATGATTGGAAAAGACATCCACTGAGAATGGGTTCCTCTCCAGGTATGGTTGCCACACTCTGAATGCCCATACAACTGACAGCAGTTCCTTGTCCTGCACATCATAATTCCACTCAGCTAGTTGCATCACCTTTGAAAAGAAAGCCATCTGTCTCCACTTGTCATCCTCCACCTTCTGCAACAACACTGCTTTAATCTTCAAAATCTGATGTGTCTGTCTCCACTCTGAATGGGGCCTCCATACTCAGCATCACCAATACTGGCACTCAGCATCAAATGCCCTCTGCTCCTCCTCCCCCCACCACCACAGACAATCCTTTTGCTTCAGTCTCTCCAGCAAGCATGTAATCATTGCATAGTCCTGATTAACATGCTGAACATTTCATGGTGTGGGCCAATCTGTGACACCACTGACCTTCCTCTGCCCCATCAATCTCAATCCCCAGGTCATGTTTGCAATGCTAGAGCAAGCGTTCAGAACATTGTTTGTCAAACACATCCAAGAATTTGTGGAACTCCTGTGGCACCATCTCCTCCACCGACTTTGCCTTCCCCTACCTTTCCTAGTTGCAAAACTCCAAGAACTGATTAATATGCTGAACATTTCATGGTGTGGGCCAATCTGTGACACCACTGACCTTCCTCTGCCCCATCAACAATCTCAATCCCCAGGTCGTGTTTGCAATGCTAAAGCAAGCGTTCAGAACATTGTTTGTCAAACACATTCAAGAATTTGTGGAACTCCTGTGGCACCATCTCCTCCACCGACTTTGCCTTCCCCCACCTTTCCTTGATGCCTCCTCTGCCAATGTTTGCAACACACTCCCTGTTGCCACCAATCTTTCTCTGACCCCCTGCAACTCTGGTCTCCAAGCCCCATGGACCGACTATATATTCCACTGCTCCTCCAAATAAGCCCCATCTCCTCCACCACTGCTTAACCGAGGCCTCTGCTCTGCACACTGGATGGCATCATCAATACACACCTTCACCACTCTCACTGCCTCCTGTCGCTGTTCCTGCCAAAACCTTGTCATTCATGTCCATGCCTTCTTCAACCCATGCTAACTCTCCAGCAGAACTAAGGATGTTGGGCACAACCCTACTGGCGATACACACATCAATTTCCATGCAAACACCTTTACCACTGGCTTCTTGACTGGTATTGGACCCAACAGCTTCATCCTCTCTTCCTCCCCCACATTCACCTCTTTTCCATGTTGTTCTGCAGCTACCTGCTTGTGTTTCCAATGCCTCTCCCTCTCAACTTGTTTCTTTGATGGTGGACATCTGGGGCCCTTAGCCACCTTCACAGGTGTGCTGTTACTTGCTAGCTCCATAACTACTTTTGTGACTACCAATAAACATCCCTCCTGACAAAACTTGGAGTCAAACTGAACTGTTGACCGCTCCCAGTTGATGCACAGGTTGTGTCGCCACAGTCACTTAATGCCCAGTATCAGGTTATTGTCACCTATGTTTGCCACCTCAAAAACCAAGGTTTTGACATGCTCACCCATCACCACTTCCAAATGCACCACCTCCATAATCAGACCCAAGCAGATTTCTGAGTTGTCAATCATTTGCAAATGCATCAGACACTTCTTCTGAATGGTGGGGATTTTCTGCTCCTGGACAAAATGGGGGTTTGCAAAGCAGCAACTTGCTCCTGAGACCACCATTGCTCATGTGTAAACAATCTGCAGCTCAGTCAATGCTAGTCCATGGACACAAAGTGTGACAGGGAACTTGAAGGCTGAGTAGGGGGAATGGGGAGATCTTGCATGAATAGCTGCTGCACATCTCCATTGACAGCATCTAGGTTTAACACTCACTTCTTCAGGTCCATGTAACATAATCCTATTATGGGGCATGAGTACATGAAACTGATTGGTTGCACTCATTGTGATGACACAAGGCAACCCTAGACAAAACCCACTTCTGGTCTCCCACTCCCCTCCACTGCTTCCTTGACCACTGCCTTGACTGCTGCCAGCCATAAAGGGCACCCTGCAATAAGGTGTTCCACCTTCCCACACTTGAAGCATTTTCTCCCCACCGAAGACCCCTTTGCTCTGTCAACATCCATCATATCAGGATCATGAGATGCCAGCAGGAGAGCAGCACAAGCAGGGGCACAAGTTGTCATCAAGGTTGATGCATGTGGGGCCAAAGATGTTGAGGTACTGCCATGCTGGTTCCCCCTCCTTTTGGCTGCAATGTTAGCAAGCTTGCTTCTGTGGCAAAGCAAGATGTCCTGGGCCTCCTCCATGGTAGCATAGTCAGTGTTGACAAGGGCCTCCATTGCTGCCAGGCTTAAACCCTTCCATAAATAGTCTTTGACAGACTTGCTCTCCACATTGGCCTTACCCAGCTTCTCTTTTAGCTTGAATAATGCAGTGCGGTAGTTCATGATAGATTTTGACCCTTGCTAGAGCTGACCTATGCACATCAGGGCATCCTGCATGGGATCTTGCATGCAGAAGGCAGCCTTGAAGTCCATGACCCAGGCATCCCACTCAAATCAGCATGGGTTCAGAGCAGGATTGGTGGATCTAGTTGTGATGATGCAAGACCAGTCCTGAGCAGATCCTGTCAGATATAATTGTGCCCACAGAATCTTCTGCCTGTCACTGTGAAACAATTCAAACTATACCATGGCCTCAGCACCTCCAGGTGTGTCTAGCTGTGTCATTGTGGCTGCAAAAAATTTTACTTGAAGAGTTCACTTCAGATGTAAGGCTCTTGTCCAGTATTTTGCAATGTGACATGACAACAGGCTAGACACAGAATATATTGTAGAGAGTATGTATTGCATGTATTGAGATACATACCTAGAAACAGAATGGAATGAACTAAAGAACTCTAACTGTACAGAATTGACTACTGTAGTATGAAGATGTTATGTGTATTGTGACATATTATTGGACCTGCATCAAAGGTGTGTCTAATCTGTCAGCCCTTGCTTTCCAAGATTCCTGTGGCAGGAATTCAGCGCTAATTCATATGGCACAGTACCATGAATTGCAGCAATTGTTTTCACTGCACCAGGTACTTGTAAGATGATAACATGTTTGCAGTCAACAGCAAACCACAATCAAGGAAGGCTTGGGCAGTATCTGTAAGGGCAACCTCTGGGGGCTGTGGCTCAATCACACAGCTGGCAGAGGGGGATCCAAAGGTGTATTTAATAACAGAATACAAGCAAGAACTACAGTTACTCATCTGGCAGAGGGGGATCCAAAGAGAACAAGTCTAAGGTCACCCAAAGCCAGGATCATGAAAAATGAATGAGGAAGTCACATGTCACATGTCACATGAATGTCACATGACTGCAAATCATTGTACAATGATTTGCAATCATGTGACTGTGACTGTCACACTACACGTGGCCAGACACGTAAGGAACTTGGTGACTGCAAGAAGGCAGAGAATGAAGGGAAATGGACTGTCCCCTTACATCACCCCTCCTCTAGCATGTGGCATCTCGATGCACTGGGTAGAAAAAATTCCAGATGGCAACATCGGCTGGTGATATGGGGTAGATCCCTCAAATGGCCCTCGGTGCATCAGGATGGTGCTGGTAGAATTCCCGGATCTGGCTAGGTGCATGCATGTTCTCCTGTGGTTCCCAAGATACCTCCTCCCAGCCATATTCTTTCCACTTCACCTTAAACTGGAGCTTCCACTGGAACAGCCAGCTATCCAATATCTCCTCCACCTCATACTCCTCTTGGTTGTTGACCAGGACTGGCAGTGGTGGTGGTTTGGGGCGATGGCCAGGGATTGGGTCATCAGGTGCTGGGGACAGCTTCACCACATTGAAGACTGGATGAAGTTGCCGCATGCCTACTGGCAATTTCAGGTGGTAGGCTAGGGGACCCACCTGTCGTTCCCCCACAAATGGCCCTAGTTGCCAGTGAGAGAGCTTTTGTGATGGTCGTGTTGTGGTAATGTCAGACGCGTCTAGGTAGACTCGGTCGCCAGGCTGGTAGTTGGGTGCAGGTGTGTGGCCCTGGTCATAGTAACGTGTCATGTCCTCCTTGGCCTTTGTCAGCGCTGCCTTTGCCTCCTCCTGTGCCCTTTTCATCTTATCCACATTTGTTCTCTGAGGGGTGTGCATGGGGTTCAAAACCCATGCGTGGGTGGCGACCAGTGTCAAGGAAGAATGGGGAGAACTGTGTGGAGGCGTGGATGTGCTTGTTGTACTGAAATTTGGCATCGGGCAGCAATTCATCCCAATTGTCTTGTCATTTGTTGCAGAACAGATGGAGGTACTGCTCAAGTTCTTGGTTCACACATTTGGTCTGACCATCGGACTGGGGGTGGTATGCCGTGGACATGTGTAACTTTATGCCCAGAAGACAGTAGAGCTCCCAAGTGAACTCTGCAACAAACTGGGGTCCACGATCTGACACGTAGGCATCGGAGAGGCCATGCAGCTTCCAGACGTTCTTTCAGTAGAGCGTTGCAGCCCCCATCACTGAGCATGTTGTGTGGGTGGGGATGAAGTGGGCTTGCTTACTGTAGAGGTCCACCACGACCATGATTGCATTGTACCCATGTGCATCTGGCAACTCCATGATGAAGTCCATGGACACCACACTCCATTGTTCAGCAGGGACAGGGAGAGGGTGGAGTTGGCCCATGGGGAGCTGATGATGAGGCTTGGTTCATAGGCACAGGTCACAGGTGCTGGTGTATGAGCCGACATACCGAGACATCTGAGGCCACCAGTAGTTTTGTGATACCAGCTCCAGAGTCTTCCACCGGCCTGGGTGACCAGCGATGCGTAAATTGTGGTGCTGTTCAAGGATGTGCCTTCACAGTTCTGGCACATTTGGGATGTAGATGTGCCCACGGAAGGTTAGAAGACCATTCTCAAGGGCCCATTCATTGGTATGCATTAACTTGATGCCCTTACCATGATTCGCTTGCAGTGCCATTGCTGCCTGTGCCACTACGTCCTCTTGCAGGCCCTCCCGATTTCTCCACCGGATGTCCTTGAGGATGTTTGCCTCATCTCCTTGGATGGCCACACCCTCAAGAGCACAAATGGCAAAGAGCTCTGGCTTGAGGAGGATGATGTTGTCGTTGTCATCCAACCCTGTACCGTGATCTGCTTGCCAAGACAGCATGTCTGGCTTGCCCATGCTCTGTCCAGGTTTGTGGTGCAGCAAGAAGTCAAAGTTGGCTAGGTACAGGGACCAACAAGCTTGGCGGCGATTGAGCTTCTTCACTGTCTGAAAGTACTTGAGGTTCTTGTGGTCTGTCCAGACTTCAAACTTGTGCCGTGTGCCCTCAAGGAAATGCCACCACTCTTCAAAGGACCAAACAATGGCTAATATCTCCTTGTCGTGGATCTCATAGTTCCGTTCTACTGCATTCAGGCTCTTGGAGTAGAAGGCTACTGGATGCCACTTACTGTCCTC
>JAGGAW010017426.1:0-11145 GCA_017657375.1 Termitomyces sp. T27 | reverse complement strand
GTGCAGGAATTGCTATGCTACATGGCATGCTACAAAGATTAGGACATCATGTCCCTCGACAACGTATACAAGAATCCTTGATCAGAATTGATCCTGTTAGAAGAGTCTTTGAAAGAATTCAAATTCGTCGTAGAGTTTACTCTGTCCCTGGTCCTATGTCATTGTGGCATCATGATGGTCAACATGGTGAGTTATATAGCATTTTTCATTTTTTCTCTATTCACTTGATTATCAGGTCTTATACATTGGGGAATTGTCATTCATGGATTTATCAGTGGCTACTCCAGATTTATTGTTGCTTTGAGAGCTCACCACAACAATCTGGCACAAACTGTTTTGAATCTCTTTTTGGAGGCTTGTCTCATATATGGAGTTCCTTTCAGAATTCAAGAAGATCATGGGGTGGAAAATATTTATGTTGCTGCTTGGATGGAGGAAAATATTGGAGTAGACAGAGGCTTCTATCTCTGCAGAGGGTAATTTTGCCTTTAATCTCATCATCAAATAAACTAAACCAAAACTGCTGTTTCTAGGAGTGTCCACAATATTTGAATTGAATGCCTTTGGGTTGATGTCAATGGCAGGAGAGAGCACTTAGGCACTCTCCTGGCTTTTTACAGTGGTGGGGTGGCTGGAGAACGCCACCCTCCTCCCCGGGCCATCCCACTCCTTCCTTAGCTACCCCACCCTTTCCCTGGCTACCCCACCTCTTCCCTGGCCACCCCACCCCTTCTCTGGCCACCCCATCCCTAGTGCTTTGATGCTGTTGTAGCTGAACAAAGTGTTGAAAACAGTTTGTCAGTTGAAAGAGAGGGCAGGAAAGGGGACTTGGATGCTCTCCTGGCTTTTCAGGGTGGTGGATGGTGTGGGGAGGGAACAGTTGAGACTGAGTCATGCAAAAGTCATGCTTGAAATTGCTTTTTTCAGATTTCATAATTTGTTGTACAACAATTCACACTCACATGAATATCACACATTCCAAACTTAATTATGGACATCCACCTACCAGAGTCCTCAGTTCCCCAATTCTTGCTTGATCTTCAGCATGCTTATGAGCATTTTGGAGATGATGTCCCTGCCTTGGCTGCTATTCATTCTCATCTCTTGACTCTGCTGAAACTGAAGTTCCTTTCTACACTCAGGATGGTTTGCACTTGGGCCTGAGCAATCCCTCTGATTTCTTGACCAAGCTGGCTTGTCACTATAATTCAAGACAGAACAAGTCTTGTTTGGAATCCTTCTAGTTTATGATTTCTCTTCTCCAGTTACATGGTGTTCTTTAATAGTAATTTTTTTTTCATGAGCTCCTTCTCAAAAGGTGGACTTATTTTCAGAGCTACCAGAGTCAATATTACCAATAGTGATATTGCTTGATCGGCCAAGGTGTCTATTAAGCTATTTGTAGATTGAATTTCTGCTGGCAGCAGATTGGCCTATCTGGCTGCTACAGGTCATTTTCTATTTTTCTCTGTGTTTATCAGTTTGTTCATCATCTAACCAGGTACTCTACGTATTCTTCTTTTGATTCCAGCCTTGGACATGAAAACTATACTTACTAGCAGAGGTGGCTCTGTCAATGAAGACATCTATGGTTTAAGATTTGTACTATGAAATCTTCAAGGTATTCAATTGATTTCTTAATATCACAAATTTTCTAATATAATATATCAGAGAATGAGGCAGGAGCTCTTGTTAAAAAAGTCCTAATTCCAGCAATTCAGAATATTAATGCTCTCTATTTCCCTCTTGTTCTTTTGCCCTCTTCAACAGATATCATCAATCTGGCTACTCCTAATAACTTCAAGGCTGCATCTTTGCTAGATTCTTTAGCAAAGCGGTATGTACTCTTGCTCTTGATAATATCTGAAACTTCTCATTATATAATCAGCTATTTTCCACTTCTACCTGCATGCTCTCAGTGGAACTCATTATCTTTAATGTTAAAGGCTCCTCCACTCCTTTCTGAGGATGTCTCTCTTCTTGCTTCAGAAACTACTTTCATCAAGTTCTCAGATATATTTATCAAAGAGAGGTATCCTGTTCTTAAAGAAGAGCAAAAAAATTGGACTTCACAGCAGTGTTGTTTGGCAGAGAAAGCTTTTCTAGCTACAAGTATAGAAGATCTTAGAATCAAAGTAGGTCAATAACTAATTGTATACATTAATTCTCTGTTGACTTGCCTTTAGTTTTCTAGCTCTACTCACAAGGAGCATGGAAGTTACATTTGTTTTCACTCAGATTTATGTCAAGGGTACTTTTCTTTCAAATAAATCAATACTTTTACTAACACTTGTTTTCAAGAAAGACTCTTTCTGTAAATTCTCCTAAAAGTATAAATAAGAATTTTGTCTGCTCCTCTGTACTCCACCTGAGAGGAGGCATCTAAGAGGTCACCAGTCATGAGCATAATTTAGGATGCACAAACCAGCAACTTACAATGAACATGCACACTTGTTTTCAATGCTGATCTTCCCCTACAGCATTGTCAGATGTCCACCCTGCAGGCACCAGAGATATCCATGTAACTGTATAGTTGCCAAATGTGGCTTGAATATAGCTTTTCTGGGAAAAAGAACAGCCTCAAACTCAATCACAAACTGAAACAACCATGGCTCAACTTTCCTCCAAGAAACCACAGATCCTGATTTTCATCAATGCCATCCTTGACATGCTATGTCAGTTCAGCATCACTTGGAATGCTGGTGGTAAGTGCAGCATAAGTTTCAGTACAGTGTTTAACAGAATCTGTTTACATAGAGGGTGGATTTTCAGTTCAACCTCCCTATTCCAATGATATTGAAGCCTCTCCTGCCATTTCCAAGTTCACTGCTACTGCCTGTGAGTCCTGTGACTTTACAAACATGAATTTGCTCTAATTCTAAATATCTTATAGCTTTTAGTCTCAGTAAGGCTTTTTTTATATATACCTAACTGAGCTGACTCTTTTCCTAGCTCCTCAGGCTTGCAATCTACTTTGTGCAGCTGCTTTTGCTGAACAGGCTGCCCTCACCCTTGCCCCAGTTAACAAGAATACTATAATCATTGATGTGTCTGACAATGAGGACAAGGATGCCATTGTCTTGGCTGCTGCTGCCAATGAGATTGAAGCTGCATTAGTGGATGTGGGGCAAGGTATGTAAACATCAGAGTATGTTTTACTTGTATCTCATAATCACTGAAGCTCCTCTTTCTTCTCCCATCTTGAATACCAATGATAGCACTGCCCCTACCATTGGTGCTCCTATCACCAATTGCCCACATGTCTGTGCTGCATGTCTCACCACAACTAGTCCCTCCATTGATGACAGGTGGTACACCATCACTGTGGGAAGGCAGGTTGGTGTCTATCAAGGCCTATAAGTCCATCTTTTATTTTTACTCTTTGTCGCTCATCACTTTTCCAGTTATTTGGTTACTCCCATCACCTCAAGCATCACTGCCCATGCTGCCTTTGCTACTGCCAGCGCTATCCTCAGCACCATCAGGATTGTTGTGTAGGCAGTGAGGCATATAGTTCAAGGGTGTTAGCGGCACGTTGAAATACTTGCTTTGAATGTTGTACTGTTGCTATGTAATATCTATTGTGAATCTATTGCTCACTTATCTTCCCTTGGATGTGCACAATGTGTGAATCACTATCACAACTGATACATGAGATGTTTATTATTATGCAGAGTAATAAGTTTGTCAGATTCAAGGAGTGAAGTCACCTATAAGTCTTCAACACAAAGAAGTACATGATGAATATCTTGTAACACATTGTCACAGGCTCTCCATTCATTTCCTACCCCTTCAAACTGTAGAATATCAGCCTAGCAAGAAGGCATTTCCTTTTCCAAATTGTGGATGCAAGTGATGGCTTTGGTGAGATCATTCTTGCTTTTGTCAGTGATGTATTTTTGGAAGAGCACGTCCACATATGACATTTGTGACAACCCAATTAGGCTCTTGAACTAGCATGCAATATTGTTGCAAATGTGGCATGAGCTCATCAGATTTTGCTTGGCAGCTTTCCTAAAATTATAATGGGTTGTCAAGATCTGTTCATTTGTAATGGTGCTTTACATATGGAGACATGTTCCTTAATTGAGTTGCAGAAAGCTTTCTATCAGGCACTTCCACCACTTGCATGCTGTCAGCACAGATGAAAGATGCTACTTTATAAGGCATAGATCCAGACATACTACTTTTTGTTCTTATGGTACTCACATTTGCGCTGAATAGATATTTTTTCCTTGTTTCTGATGTAGCTCACAATCAGCAATGTTATTCTATGACTTGGCAACTTGAATGGGCTTACTTGTGATAACTCCATAAACTCTTTGCATTATTTGCTGCTCTTTGCTCTTCCAGAGTGTGATATAATTGTTTGTGAGGCATCAGAGATGATGGCAGTCAGGATCAAGGTTGTTTTGTACTAATAATGATCATTGAGATCCTTGTCTCATGAAACTCTTTCAATTATGGATCATATCCTGCATTTTTTTGGCTAATTTAGTTGGAATTGGTTCAAAGGCATGCAAAATTGCTTTACATAGGCTACCTGACTATTGTGGCAAGCTCTGAAAGCCATATGTTTTGGCAACTTTCAGCTTCCTGAACTCAGAACTGGCTCCAATGCCAGACCAGGTATTTGCACTTGTATGCTCAGAGTTGATTTTCTATCTAAACAGCTCTTTTTTTCTTCTTGTTTCAAACCCAACTCCAAATTTGGTGATTTTTTGGTATTTTTCTGTTTACAAGACCCAATCGCAATCATAACAGTTAACATCTTATTATATTTAGATGCCCTGATCAGAAAGTGCTGGTGCCAGTAGTGCCAATACCAATATCTCCAGCACTAGTGCTAGCACCAAAAAGGCTTGGCAGCAGAACCTCAATGTAGTCGATTCATGGATGACAACACATGGGATGGATGTATTCATAAAGTACATTGCTCCCATCTACTGCCATGCAAGCTCTGAGAATGAGATGAAGGTATTCTTTGAGCTACTTAAACCTGTGTAGTTTGATCAATTTCCCATTGTTCTCTTTGATGGATTTAAATATAATGAGCACCACATTGACCCCAATCACCAAAAGTTCTATGAAGAGAAGACCTTCAAAGTAAGTTAACTTGCTCTTTCATTGAGTCCTGTCTCATGTGCACTTCTAGAATGTTCAAGATAAGACATGTTAGTTTGGCTCTTAGTTCAGTGAAGGCTACAAGAATTGGAAGTATGACAATTGAAAAGATTTACTCACAGTTTCAGCTGATTGTGAGGTCCAAGTAAGTTTGAATCCATTTGTTATCATGCTCCTGAATCTTCACTCATTTTGAATCAAGCACCTAGCAGACACCCACTGTTCACATGGCCTTATAAATGGGTATTATATAGCCTCATGGGCTTAACCAGCCAGATACTATTATCTTTGTTTAGGTGAGCCTAAATTTTCTAGGCTGTTATGCATATGCTCAACTAGCCAGATACTACTATCTTTGTCCTTCTCAATTTTTAGCTCTGCACGTTAATTCTCACACCTTATAAGGAGCAGGCCTGCCTCTGCAATGACTCACCAATCTCCTTTGCCATGGCCCCTTCTCCTCATAAGCACCAAAATTGTGACTATGACAACTTCTTCATTAAATCTGAACCATTGCCTGTATCAACACCTCAACCCACTGTGGCTCAGCAACACACCACATATGGAATCACAAGCCAAGGTTTCTATTCTTGGTGAACTGTTCTTGAGGTTCTGGCTGCCCCTTCAGACTAATCACACATGGTTGAGCTGGAGCCTGACTTTTCCTCACTCTGGATGAGTGATCCAGAAGATCTGATGTCCAATGACAAAGAAAATGCTGAGTTCTCATTTGATCAAATGGTGCCCAAGAAGGTTGAGGCACCTGTTCAGCACCATCAAACAAACATGATGGTAATCTCTCTCTTTAAACTCCTTTCTGTGTCCTGCCACTGACTTGGAATGTTAGTATTATTCCTTGCTGAAATGGCACAGCCAAATTGATGTCTACATTTATGAAATGCTCTGCCACAAGATCCACAATGGTTTGCTCATCTGTGCATGCTGCTCAGGCCCAGCAAAGTACTGTTGCATCAAGTGCTTGGATTCCAGAATTTATTGCACTGATTGTTTGTTGCAAATACACATTACTTTACTGTTCCACTGGATTCAAGCAAGTCTGAGTTGCCTGATATTTTTATATTTAGGCTGATTGGGTGCAGGAGTGGATGGGCCTATACTTTACACATACATCGTTGGGGAAGCTTGGGCTCCAAATATAGGTCAGCCATGTCAGCAGCAACAACTGTGTGAATGTGATCACTGTCAACTGTGTTGTTCTGCATACCAATGGGATTCACAAGATTACAATCAACTATTGTGACTGCATGTCTTCCATTCTATGTAACATTCAGCTTCTTTGTGCAGGCTTGTTTCCAGTGACTATTGTTTACCTGAAAACTGCTGCAATGTTCAAGCTTCTCAACTGCTTTCAAATACTCTCAACCATGTCCAAGGTCTCTGCCTTCAAGTTCTACCAATCTTTTGCTCAACTCACATGTAACACAGGTGTTGCAACGCTTCCTCTAAGTGATTACAAGCCTGTCACTGAACTCATTCCTGACTCCCATCTTTTGACAGAATTGTTACATTCCTTTCATGTATATGGTCCATGAATGGTGGCACATCAGAATGCTGAAGTGAGCAGGCCATAGACATGCTGCTACTGATGTCACAGGAACAGGCAAAGGCAAATGCACAGTACTCTGTCCTGCATGCCCTCTTCTAGGTATCAATCTTCCAGAGGATTGGAAGTCTGAGCTGCCAGATTGACAGTGCATATTTTTTTTGAATAAATGTTTTCTTCATTAACTTGATCCATCAGATGGTTGTATGCTTTGTTTCTAGGCATAGATGCCAACTTTTGCCTCAAACGTTTGAAGACTTCAAGTGACATTGTGGATCCTGGACTCAATCATGGATATGCATACTATGTGGAAGACACAAAATTCAAGAAATATCTTGAGGATTTTAGTTCCAAAATCAAAGATGATATAAGCACTTGCAACAATCACAATGCCATTAAATCTGCAGCTATGAGAGGAGGGAAGGGTGTGGATGTGAGTGGCATTGGCAAAGTGGAATGTACCTGGCAAGACATGAAGTGCCTGATCTCTGTTGGGGATTTACAGAAGGGAGAGCGGTAAGCATTCTTTTTTCCCTCTCTTTGTCACCTCTGATGATCAGCTTCTAATTTTTGAACAGCTATGTTAACATGGATTACTTTTTCTTATCAAGTGTATCCTATAAAACTCCTAATCTGTTGCTCATCTCATACAACATTGCCTGTTAATGGGGAAAGAACATCAAGAAACGCTGCCTTGAGATCTATTCACCAAACCATTTCCCTGACAACTCAACCCATTATCTCATTCCAAAGTTTTACCTGGCAGCTCACTGCCTTGAATGTCAAGTCAACTTCTTCTTCAACTTTTCTCCCAGTGTTGGGCAAACAGATGATGAGGCACCTGAGCGTGGTTGGGCTGCCATAAATGCTGTTTCAGCCAGCACTAAAGAAATGGGCCCAGGCTTGCATTGTGACACTCTTGATAATCACTTTGGTAATTATAACTGGAGGAAAATTGTTACTCTTGGTGATTGATTATTCATCTATCAGTACATGATCTAGTCTGATTTTCATTACAATGTTACTTATCTACCTACTTGTATGGCAGCATCTACCTTTGTTTGGAAGATCAAGGCTGCTACCAGTAAACATGCCAAGCATATCTTGGCCTTTGAGGCATTTGACAATTCCCTCACACCTGAGGATACAATTCAATGGACCTGTGAGGTGCAAGCCTGAGAATATGACAGAACACAGCCTAATCCATTTACTGCTAAGTTATGAAGTGAGGATGAATTATCTACCACCAATTAGGTGCTAAGTACTGATTATTTCTTTGCCAGAGATCACTGAGAATGCCGTCCATTAAGGATTGGCTCAAGAAGAAGAAGCTAGTTTGTGTGAAACTCTGACTGAGCATATCCACGACAACGTCTCTCCAAGCAGGCTCATTGCTCAAGAATTAGAAGATCATCAGTATATGTAGTATCTATTGTTATTGCATTCAATCTTATGTTAAGCTATTAGAAGGTCACTTCAGATCAAGGTGCAGGCTCTTGGTGCACACTCAATGGACCTTCAATGCATCAAGATCATTGAACATGGAAATCGACTTTATGACAACATTGAAGCCTGGTGCAGTATTTAAGTACTCTATATTCCAGGTGTCATGCTTCTTCATGTGAAGGATGAACAAGCTGGTGGTGATGAACCTATGTCAGCACTGAATGTCAACCTCTACCTCTCATCAGTGATTATCAACAAGGTGCCTTGTGACATCAAGTTCCTCAACTATGAGTATTGGCTCTGCTTTGCCCAAGTTCATGTTATGCTGGATGAAATCTGCTAGGCAATTCTCCTGCACTCTCAGATGTATAAAATGAAGGACCAGCTTGTTTGTGGCCAGTGGATGAATACACGTAGCCTTGCCCTCATTGACAAAGTCACCCAACACATCAAGAACATGTAGAAAAAATACAAAGAAATTTGCTTGGCCCTTGTTATTCTTGGCAGAGCTCTAGAAAAGGTTGGATGGGAAGAAGAACTGCTGAATTTGATCAAAAATGATATCTGTGGGATTATGTTGCTGGAGGATGACCAAGCAGAAGGCTCATGAGTCCTCTCCTGGATCTGGTGGATGTCTGATGCTAGTGTTATTGAGGGAGAGGGGAAGCAGGAAGGTAAGCTTATGCTGTTCTATATAAAATATCACACACCCAGTTGACAAATGAACTAGCACTGCAGATTGAATTATGCAAATCTTGAGCCTGAGTCCACCGCTTCCAGGAGGAATTCCTTCTTCTGCAAGAGGAAATGCAGCATATCCTTGCATACTTTGACAATCATGAGAATCATTGGGCTACCATTGCCTCTGTATCACCCTTGCCTCACCTTGATGGCCAAACTCAGGCATGCATGCATGCATATGCCTGTCATCAGGCAGCCCTATAACAATCCCTTGTGACAGCATGTCAGATGGCTTGGGTGGACCTACCTAATCTCATTATGACAGGACCAGGTGACCCTGTAGGTGATAAGTATTGCACTGAGCTGCATTAGCCATATTGATCAAAAAAGTTTCATTTTCTGTTTTTTTTTTTTTTTTATGTTTCTCTGTTTTTCAGGATCTCTGCCAATATGTATCATATGTAACATATCTAGGTGAACAATTCTATATTTGATGTGTGCTAAATATACTCTGGGTGACCCCAATATAGATCTAACAATTGATGCACAGAAGGTGGATTATGGTGAATCAGTATCAGTCACATCATTCAAGGTACAATTAAGAAGTGGTGGGAGCCTGACAGGGGTCACTATGTTCATCATTGTGGGCATCAATGAGTAAAGGTAAGTTGTTGCTGTGCATTGGTGTTCAGTACTGTTGAGTGATCACAGGGATTTGATATAACAACCAGCCCTGTAATTACAATTTTGGTTATATCAACCTTAGCCTGTAATTACAGGGTGTATTATATCATCCTGCTAGCATCAGGTGAATGTTGATGAATGCTTTAGTCTGCATGTAAGGTGCCTTTCCAGTGTAGATGTGGGTCAGATGCCTGATATGCATGTACACATCCTATGGAAGCTAGTAAGTGACAAGCTCCAAAAAGAGTGATTGCATGAATTACCCTAGCTCTGACATATCACAGCTGAGAACAACTAGCATAGGACTAGTTAATCCTACAACTAGAAGGAATATTAGTGTCACAGCACAGTTTCTTAAATCAATTGAATTACAAGCACCAGCAAAGAAACTGTAAAAGAGTGCTGTTAGGACAACACCCAGCATATTCTTGAGACCTATCATTTCAAAGATCATTGCTGCACAAGTGCCAGTAGCAAATGTCATCATGTTCATGACTCCTCATTGCCCAAGTATTTGCAAAAAGGCTGGGCACAATTCAACCAAAAAAACTTGCAAAATTAAGAATGATTAGCTATTGTTAAGCTAATGTCCAGAAGAAGGGAAGGGAGATAAAATAACAGAAAGGTATTTGTAAGATGAAGTGTGCAGCAAATGCAAGCATACAATGAAGTCCTTTTCCACACTAAAAGACCAAAATTCTTGTAGAAGAGTGTATGAACTTATGTGCAAGCAGAAGAACAAGCCTGAAAAGAGGATGAGCAGGATGGTTGTCATGGAAAGATCATTGATATGTTGATTGAATTATGTAGATAATCAGAGAAAACAAAGAAAATAATACATAATTATACATATGAGATCAAACAGGCAACACTGTCTAAGGGGGTTTTGACCCTGAGAGGTGAAAGAGTGATAAGAGGAAAAATAGAAAATGATGAGCAACATGGAAAGGAGATAAGATGAGTGAAACAGGGAAAGTTCTTTTCAGATGGAGGAAGAGGGGGATTCAACTTGTTTAACTTATCAGAGGACATTGATAAGTGATAACAAACTGTTACATCACATAACATATTTTATGTCTATAAAAGGGTTTTTTGTGATTTTAGAACCAATGAGATCATGAGAAAACCAATTACAAACAAGTACAAAGAATGTATCAAAATGCAAGGGGATGCAGGGTACAAATAACTCATCTTACATCCTCGTAATTGTAGTGAGTAGTAGGCAGTTACCATATTATCTTAGTATAATATTATCATCAACATACCTCATTCCAACATATCAACTGTCTGAGTAATGCCATGCTTGCAGTGGCCCCTTCAACAAGTAAAGATCAATGGCCATGGTGACGAGCCTCACAAACTGCTGGTGACAGAACCAGTAAAAAGCCTAGTTTCACAGCAGAAGATGTGATATGCCTGTCACATGACCAATTACATGACCTCTTAGAACTTATGTAGAAACCAAGTATGGCAAGAAAAAGGGCAGAAAAGAAAGGTCAATAGAGCCAGGCATAGGAATCAAACCCACCTGGCTGTGGACCACACCAGACAACCAAGGGATGGTACATATAGACCAATGAACCATGTCAGCTTGTGAAACTACAACTAAACCCTCTCTGGTATAGGCCCCTTTCAACAGATGCCAA
>JAGGAW010017425.1:0-11162 GCA_017657375.1 Termitomyces sp. T27 | reverse complement strand
ACTAGTATTCCTGTGGAACAGCATTCAGTACATGACATCAACATTGAGAGAGCAACTAGACCATAGCAAAAAGAGACAGTTGTCGGCCAAACGATCCAGACCATAAGCAAGTCCTCCCCCATCATCTGGATAAGTTGCCGCTCTTCTGGAGTCATGATGGGCTCAGGTGAGAAATCTCTGGGATTCCGCGATGTGTTTGAGGTGCAGATAGCAAGTGATGTACAGTTGCGGGACAGGTGTTGTAGAGAAATTATTTGGAGCAAGTTGTGAAGGTTGAGGAGGTGAAGAGAGTGAATGAGGGGTTGAGGGAGGCTCAGTGAGGGTACGTGGAGGTTGTTTTTAATTTATTTGCTTTTATCTCTGTTTATTTATTTTTATTGAGGTTTGAAAATTTCACGCGTTGCGCTCGGACGTGTTTTACTCTAGAACCACCGGTCCAAACGAAATCGCCTACGTCCTCTAGCATTCCCGATTCCAACACCCTCTCTCCCTCTTTAAGAGGACCACTCGCCTTCGAGTCCGTCACTCGCCCATAAAGCGCAAGTGCTCATGCTATGCAGGAAATTTGAACTAGGTATGTTTTATGTCCTTTGTATGCTATGCTTGTAGGTTGGTGTGCTGAAGGCGTATGAAGTTCGTCCCCGTTTTCACTCGCGAAACAACACGGACATGAACATGATCTTGCGACCTCATCGGATACAAAGGAAGATTCACAAGATAGATCTTCCCCGTTTTCACTCGTGAAACAACACGGACATGAACATGATCTTGCGACCTCATCGGATACAAAGGAAGATTCACAAGATAGATCTCCCCTTCCTGTCTCTCGTAACCCCGCGTCTCACCAGCCGATTCTCAGCCGTCGAGGACGATCCCGCCCTCGCCCCGTCAGGCTGGGCTCATGATACCTACGACGATACCCACGTACTCAGCGCCGATCTTGTCATTGGAAGCCGAACTAGATTTCCACCTCCCATTGCCTACAAACATTCAAACTATCGCCTCCTCTACGCGATGTAGTGTTCTCCATCTCGTTCCTCGATCCCAAGGTCTGTCCTGCGCGCTCGTCTTAACCCTCACACGTAAATCCCACATTTAAATTCAAGCTGGGCCAATCACTGCAATACCCGCGTTTCCACGCGACCGAAGGATGGTGTCGAAGAAACCACCTCGCACCGCCAAGCGATCTCGCGGTACCGCACTATCGGGAGCGGACCAGGATGCCGCCTGAGTATGGGAATATTGGGTTTCTGGATACGCAGGAGACTGAGGAGCTTAGTGAGATGGCGAGGGAGATACATAGGAAGAAGAGGGAAGGCGGAG
The DNA here is from genome assembly GCA_017657375.1 of Termitomyces sp. T27. Classification (NCBI taxonomy): domain Eukaryota; kingdom Fungi; phylum Basidiomycota; class Agaricomycetes; order Agaricales; family Lyophyllaceae; genus Termitomyces; species Termitomyces sp. T27. The sequence goes on along the minus strand of JAGGAW010017425.1, from coordinate 9,839 downwards.
AGGAAGATTGAGGGGTGAACAAGAGAAGTGGGGGAGGAAGGCGAAGGCGGGGAGTGAGTTTTGGTGGGATAGAGATTGGATCTTGAAGGAAGGAAATTAGTATACCTCGCGTTTGGTAAGGGTTGTACATATACGTATTCGAACAAGAATAAAGGTGAATTAGGAATATGTTTTGATTAGTACTCGGTCAAATTAATCCGGATTTCGACCTGCTGGAAAAGGATGCGCCACCAAGGAATCTATCCTTCACCCTTACCGATGTAAGTATGTATACCATGATGAATAGGAATCCGATACGACACCTATCCGGCACGAAGAATTGATATATGCGGTTTTCTCACTAGTAGACCGATGGAAACAACGTATAATTTCTAAGAAATGCACATACCTGCAGATTTCCGTGCAGCGGAAAGTATGGATCTAAGCTAGACAGGAATATCATACAAACCTGGAGTCATCATACATCTATAATACGATACCTGCTTCAGACCTCTTCGTTTTGCACCCACATGATCAAGTCCGATTTGCAGTTGTAGCAGCAATAAGGCATACTCCACACATGCATGAACATGAGTGGCCTTCGAGCAGGAAACTGGGTACATCTTTCTAGTGCAGGGACACAACATCGAGCATATTCAAGGTAAAGGGAGAGTGAATAAAAAAGAAGCCAGATTGTACATTACTTAGTATCAAAGATATCCGTATAGCCCTTCCGAGATATGTTTCCTGGAGATTCTAGCGACTCGAATACTCTCTTTTTCCGTGCATCGTCCATGATATCCCCACGACGAAACTCGCGGATGAAACCTTGGCTCTCGTGGTAGGACGATCTTCGACGATAGAAACTCACGTCATTTCAAAGGTCTATCATGTTCTACTTAGCTTGTGTAATGGCCTTGATCTGACACACAGGGATAACCAATAACACTGCCATCGGAATCACGCCATGCGCTGCACTTGATCCTCGTATCGCTGTCACTTCCGCAAGCAGTAACCACCCGTTCCACCAGATAGATGTCTTTGTTTTCTGCGCTTCCTAGAAAGGAACTTCTGAGTGAGAGACGAGACTTTTTAAATTCAAACACCCTAACCTCCGCCCACTCCGCTGCTTTTTGAGTTCTGCGCATTATATTGAACCTGACGGTATACAGGCAGCCATAGAGAAGGCTCATAAGGGAGCACACGAGAGCCGAGATATGATGATAGCAATACTGAGTCGACATTGAGCACTTTCCACTCCCTCATCAGAGAGTCGACCAAGTGTTCCCATGACGCCTGGAGACGCGCGACGGGTGGGGAATCAACAACAGGCATGGGATATATCCAGGGGTCAGATGCACTATGAAGGTAGCCTCCTGTGGGTAGGACTTGCGCTGGCGTGGGTGCTAACGGCCAAACCTACAGTCGCATGCTCCTGGGCTCAGACGAGAAAGTGAAATTAACGATGCTCTGTGCCATCGAAGGCACGAAAGGATCAATTGTAGCATATTCTCGGGAGTCAAGGAAAGACGAGAAGTTTTCTGAATCGTCTTTCCAGTACGATGTCGCGCTAACAGCTGAAGGATGGTGATAATTGGGTAGTTGGAAAGTAACTGGAGTCGGCAATCTGATTCCGTCAGAACTAGAACTGAAAACGTTGGGACTCGGGCTGTCGAAAGATGTTCGACCAAAGAATTCTAGACCATATGACAAGTTCTTCTCAGCGCTGCCACCATCTGGAACCCTTTGTTTCGCACGACTGTACCTCGTATTCCTACGTCTCTCCACACGAGACTTAGACAGATACCGTCCTGTGTCCGATCTCTCCGGACCTCTCAAACGCGCCACACTTCCATTCTGAAGTGGGATTACATCCCCCATTGAGCCAAGAACTCTTAGTGACCGGCAGCATCCGAATCGATTCCTGCGCATCCCAGCCGCCAGCCGCCGACTCTGGGAGCCGCAGCCGTCGATATAGGCGTGGATTCAGCCCATGGGGGAGATGGTGTGGAATCACACGTATAGTAAGGCGACCGATTTTGGGGTTGTGAGGCTATCGAGGGGGTGTATTAATCGTGGCTCGGGGAGTTCCAGAGTGATGATTGGATTGGTCATGTCGCAGCTTGCCAGGGAGAGCTAGATCAACTTTGGAATGAGATCGGAGGTAGAGTCGACCCAAGACATACCTGGGTTGTGCTTCGCCAAGAAAAGGGTTAGGCTCTCCTCTTTCAGTTGGCGCCGGAGGCAGTGGGAGTATAACTTGAATACCTGGAGGCGTGTGGTTGTCCCAGACTGGCATCTCAAACTTGAAGTGCTTGGAAAATGAACAAAAAACGTGCAAAAATGTGACCAGCAAACCGGAGGTAGTCGTAACTCGTGAGAGCGAGATGTGCGGCAGGCAGGGTAAGCGTGCTATAGTCGAACCTCTTATACCTTTCCAACTCAAACCGAAGTTCTGGATAGGAAATTAGGCTCCACACCTTTTGGTCTTGTTCAAGTTGGCCCCCTATATCAAGCGCCGTAAAGGAATCACGACATCTCAGCAGCTAAATGGTAGTGACATCCTCCAGCTTGCACAACAGACCACGCGACACCGTCTCGCTCCACCAAGAGATAAGCCTCTAAAGATTAAAAATCTCGCGCTTCAAACGTTATATTACAAAGCTCGATGTCGCAAGAACCAGCTCGCTCAACTACTCGGGTTCCCTATCTTTGAGGTGCAGATTGTGATTGTTATCGCCGGACACGAGGTGCCGTATAGGGAATGTTCTGAGCGTGAGGTTGAAGATTTTGATTGGGTAACGAAGGAGATTGAGGACCTTGGAAAGCTTAAGGAGCGTGTTAACGTTAGGGAGTCGAGAGGAGCTGCTAGATGGTACATAGAGGATCAATTGCCAGACTGGCGTCGCAACGTCGACAAGATAAAAAGTTGATTTTCGGCAACCCGGTGCAATCGGATCAGGTCATTTTGCGTTCCGCAGCATCCCTTCAAATGAACCATCTCCACCGAGCCGCACGGGTCTTCAGAAGGTTGCAAAACATCGCCTCGAACAGGAATCTATTAAGGCAGACGTCTACTTATGATACTGTTGTTAACAATGCTTTGATTGATATTGTCTAAATTCAAGGTGCACGACTTCAGTTCGGAGGAACACTTCAGATCTGTTCGCATACGTTGGCTGTTGATATGACCACAATACCTCCGCGAATTTTGATGCCGCGCAGCTGGCCCCTACAGAGGCTTGTATGACAATCTAGCATACAGGCTTTACAACGCTCACAAGGTGGTCTTCCTATCGTCTTTGGTATTCGTCACGAGCACAAGCACCTCTTCGGACGAGTTTCTCATTGGATACAAGCTGTGTTTTTTTTTTTTTTTTGTTGTTGGTTCATTCTGCATCGATGATTAGCACGGACGAGTCAAAATCGATTTGAAACCGATATCTAAAGGACACATTTCTACGGCTTCTCGCGAGGAGCGACGATGATGCGACGCAGAAGTTTCTGAAATCATCAAATTGGCGATGTACCACATACGTTTGGATCACGTTCCATTGCCATATGAATCAGCGATCAAATCTGCCAGTGAGTCAGAACTGAATGATACAATACATGTTTTAGTAGTCTTTTTTTGATTCTACCTCCACCTCTCTGCTCGGGCCAGGCAGGAACCCCAGACATAAGATGAAACTTGAAGAATGCTAGGCTCTAAAGTAGATTGGCAGAACTTCAGTCTCAAACTTTTGGTCATACCCAGTCTCTGTATTCTTCCATGGTAGGTCTTTTCCGTTTGGCTTTATCTCACGTCTCTGAAAGGTGCCAACTTTCTCGACGCTCTGTCTATTGTATACGTATGGACTTGCGTATGACATTTTGACAGTTGTGTTCGCTTCCTGTTACTACCTCAAATGTTACCGTTTGTCTGGGGTAGCAGGAAGAACGACAGTGAAAGCTGTCATCTTTGTTGTTTTACACTGCGTCGGGCTGCTTTCTATTCAAGTAATCATTCTACAGATCCTTGTGACAGCTACAAGAAACGCAAAGGCCAAGACCCGACTTCCTGAAATATAGGTAAATACTATGTCTGTCTTCACGTCGATTGCTGACAGAGATTGATGTATCCTTTGATGCGTGACTCCCATCATAATACAAGTGCACTGTCATGCTGTGGTGCGAAGTATGGTGCCGAGCTCGCAGGTTTTATCGACCCTACCTCACGGCAACGACTACGAGTCTCTGACAAGTCTCTAGTTCCGCTTAAGCACTAGGTAGGTGCCAACGCTCTTCAGAAGTCCTGTACAAAGTCCTTCAATTAACACAAGAACTTATGATTACCGCCACTTTCGGAGCAAAAGTTGGCATTATTCAAAACTGAGGTGCACAGCCTCAATGTAGCAGGATCGTGGTACTGTATTTTACACTCAGTTTCCGACATATAAACAGATGCTGACTATCACTAGGACTAAAATACACCCATAAATTCCGATGCCACAGCAGACTGATGGACAGATTCCGCAGTCGACACCTGAGGGATTGATATATGATAATAATGCCATATTTCTGTCAAGGATTCCTACCGTCTTCAGTGTTTGTCACGAGCGATCTTGTACCTTACTTCGAACGAGTTTCCCATTGTATGGTACATCCCTTTTTCCTTCACCATCGATCAAGGACCAGGTCTCTAATCAATGTCAGGTCACTAAGTTTATTCTGCCCTACCTCCAACACGCTGCATTTTTTTTACTTTCTTGATATCTTTATTGATAGATTTCCAAATCTTGTGCAACTGGCTAGGATCCATGCAGGAGCCAGAACCAATGATGTGACTAACGCAAGTGCTGCAATTATATAAGTGGATGTAAAGCCGGATACGACAGAAGCTGTGCGAAGTTGAAACCAATTTAACTGATATTTAAACAGTATACATTTATATAACATCTCTTGAGAATCATTCCACTCGTATCCAATCACACTCGATCAGAGGACCCGCGGAAATGACGCCTTATGAACGTCAAACACTCCAACATATTGGCATAGTCTTATCAGCGAATCTCTGGCCTCTTTCAGTCTCCATGTTTCTTTACGGTGGGCTCTCTATTATATGTATCTTATGGGCCTAATGGCTGTCATTTGCGTAGGTTTATTCGCGCCGTTATGGGTATTCTGTACATATGCGCTCATGTTCGTCATTTTTGACAGTCACTTCGATCCTGTTCCGAGCCTCTCCTTATCAGGCGTCACTACTTGTCAGGAATGATAGGCAGGGTGATGTTGGGCGTTGTCATTCTAGGCTTTGTTGTTTCCACGCTTTACTGTGTCGCACTGCTTTCCGGTCAAGTAATCTCCGTGCAGGTCCTCGTGGCAGATCCTGCAAAAACACTAGCAGATAACGTTAGCGATGACCTTGCACGGATTTATAAGATGGAAGTATTGTTGTTATGGAGTTCTCGAATAACTGTGCGCTTCCCATTTCCTTCATCTTGGATGACTTATTCCCGTAATTATTCTAGCCGATTATGAATGATGCCTTAATAATGTGGAGTGGTTGGAAGATGTTCTCGGAGATACGATGGGCAAGATTTTTGGCCTTTCCTGTCCTTATGACTGCGACGGGCAAGTTTGAAAAAATTGGTATCAAAGTTCGGTGCTCAATTATTTCTAGCGACGACACTTGTTTCACTCGGATTGGACGCCGGTGCTAAAGGGTTTGGATCGGAGAGAACCCCACAAATGAGTTCGCTTTTTTCCATCGGAATGTCATTATCTTTTGCAATCAATGCGGGAGTTACCTTGTCAGCATGGGCTCTCTGGTATGTTGATGGTTTATGTCAACAATTTTCAATCCTTAGTCTACGTGAAGGAAGCATAAGAAGCTCCTACAACTGAATGCGGGGACAAGTGGTCCTGGGTCAATCAATCTATGGAGGCTCATGTTCCTACTCTTGGAATCAGGAGCAATCTATTGTCTTTTACAGGTCAGTTGAATAGCAGCGGACAGGCATATGAAACAAAACTCAAATCGTTATAGCTAGTAACTACTGTTTTATTTGCATTGACATTTCCCGTTCCTTCTATCATGAACACTGTCGCTGGTACCTTTTTATCCGCGTACGCTGTCTTCTCTGTGAGACTATCAAATGATTTTTTATCCAGACCAACTGATTCATCCTCCAGGCAATGTATCCGACCATTGTAGCATCGGTGATATATGGACCTTCCTTGTTGTTTGCAAAACCTGCTGAGGCAGCACAAACTCGGTTACATACGCACACTTCATTTCTGCCGGTGTTCACGTCAATTCCTGAAGTAGAACAGAATACCTGTTGTTATGCCTACTGAAGCATTATCACCGCCATGACTACAAGTTTTACTGTCTTCAAGTGATGTCAATCCTATCGGTCATCAAATCCAAATTCAAATCCAGGCGTCCGCGTGCACGGTGTAGGTCTTGAGACTCTGCTCTAATATGATGGTACATCCTGGCACCTCGAACTCATACCACCAAAACTCCTCTCCCTCTCTGGACTGGCGTCAAATGCCAAACAAGGACGACTTCACCCTTCACCTCCACTAAGTCCAACTTACCTTTCTGGATGTAAACTTTTCCTCTATTAAACCAGTGAATCGCAAGGATTGGCTGTCCATAGGTCGGCTCCTAGCTCGGACCACCGGACAGGGCAGGGCCTCGTCAAGTGGGTTTCAACCGATTCTGATGAGGTTAAAGGGTGGCGGCCCACTGGTAGTGGATAGAAGCCTGGGATGAGGGTGTAGGTAGATGGCTCTTAGAGGCATAGCGGCCTGGATATATGTATAGTCTTTACACCATTGATTCCCGGTGTTTAAATAATTGTCACGAACTCGGATTGAATTCCTCTTATCCCGTTCTAGTCATTGCAGAGCCTACAGACACATGCCAAAATTAGAGTCGATTTTATTTTGAATTTGAAAGCGCAGTTGATATACGATACTTGTCAAATTAGGACAGAGTTTACAGGGAACTTGGGATAGATAGAAGACGAATCTGCAGTCATGAGAGAAGAAATGGGTTCAGGCTAACAGTCTCGCATTTGGGAGAATTGAAACACGTAGAGAAAGCCGCAGTGCGTCGCACAAGACTGGGTGAGTTGGCGGCGTGTCGTGTAACGACTCAGTGGAATGTCTGGACCAAAGAAACGGGCACAGATAGATTTTCATGAGCGAGCCAGGGAGGGACAGAAGGCATCTTCCAGGCGTCATGAAGGTCTCAATGGGGATTTGCAGGTGAAGACATGTTCAGACTCAAGAGATCAACGATGCCGGCGCAAAAAGTTTTTCAGATTGAATTTTTTGCTCGTGTTTGCAACTTTGCATATCCGACAGCGTTTCGAAAAATGCCGACGCGCACGCACTGTTTTTTACATTTCAGTCGGTGAATAATGTCGTCTTCGACTTACTCCGGTGTTGATGGACTGATGGTTTCTCCGCTAAGACCCACTGGCAGCCCCTCTGTCCTTCAAAGATGGAGACAGTGTCTTTTCAGACCCTCTACCATCCTATAACTTTGGATGCACGTTCCGAGCTATTTTTACCTTCCTAGTAAAATACTGATTGCAATCACTGCATGTGATTCTTTCAAAGTCGCAATGATACGTACATGTCAATCTGAGTACAACTGACTGATTGTTATTCTGGAACGCCGACTGGTATGCCGAAGTCTACGCATCGATATGACAACAAGATGAACTAGCAAGAAGGCCTTCCAGCGGATGCATGTGCTCGACGCCGCGCTGTCAACCCATATCGAATGCTGAGCTCTAATATAGATAGACTTCAAAACGCTGAAAAACTTTCACTTGGGTCCACGGATCACGACGTGTATACTCTCATTGATCATCAAGTCATCGCCGAAGGGGAACCTGACGATCTTATATCCCTCATGTTTCAATGCCATATGAATCTTGTGACCGAATCCGATGAGTCAAAACACAGTTGAAACCAATACTTATACAAGACATATTTTCCTCTGATAATGATCCTCTGTCTAGTTCATCGCTGCTCAAGACGATTTAACCAAGAAAACTTCCAGAATGACACCCGAAGAACGTCAGGCTTTACACGATGTTGGCAGAAGAATACACTCCGACTTTTGGCCATACTCAGTCTCTATATCTCTGTACGGTAGGTCTTTTATTGTCTAGCTTCACCTCATGTCTGATAGGTACCAAGGTTTATTGACGCCCTTGTGTGGATTATGTATATATAGACTTGTGTTTGTCATTCTCAACAGTTTAGGTTCCCTTCTGTTTCTATTCCTTTGTCAGGCTTCGTCGTTTGTCTGGGGTAGTTGGTGGAATGCTGATGGGGATTGTCACCCTTGGCTTCGTCGTTTCTACGTTGTACTGCGTTGGGGTGTTCTCTGGCCAAGTAATCGGTCTACAAATCCTTACAGTAGGCCCTGCGGCAACATTAGAGGAGAAGGATAATGAAGTCAATGATCGACTTTACAAGATAACTGTTTTATTGTTGTGGAGTTCTCGAATATCTGTGCGTCTCGATCATCCTCATAGCTTCTGCGTGTAGAGTGACGCGTACCAGCCAATCATTAATGACGCACTCATAGTCTGGCGCAGTTGGACAATGTTTTCGAAGATACGATGGGCAACCTATCTAGTTTTATTACTGTGGGTGACCGCTACAGGCAAGTTCATTAAGTTCCGTCCAGAGTTTCATCCTTATTTATTGTCTTATAGTGACAACAGTGGTCCAGCTTGGACTCGCAGCTAGTATTAATGGGCAAAATGGAACTTCTGCCATCACAAATCTCTTCACTCTTGGAATGACTTTATCACTTGCAACCAATGCAGTTGCTACGTTGTCAATCGCATGGACTCTCTGGTACGTTACCAATTAATTCTCATTCACTTCGGATGCAAAGTCTTGCTCGAAGGAGGCACAATCGACTCCTTCAGCTGAACGCGCGAATGATCACCCACGGCCACCGATCAGTCAATCTACGGAGGCTTCTGTTCTTGCTTCTAGACACAGGAGCAGTATATTGCATCCTACAGGTCGGGGAAATGTTCATCAAAATATAACAGAAATTGATACAGAATATTTTAGCTGATTACCGCAGTCTTGAATGCATTTACCTTCCCTATTCCATCTGTCAAGAATACCTTAGCCCTAATCTTTTTATCAGCATACGCTGTTTTTTCTGTAAGATAATCCTCCAGTAAACATTGTCCAAACTAAAGGACTCCTCTTTCTGTAGGCAATGTATCCAACTATTGTGACCTTGTTGATACTTGGTCCTTACCAATTGTTTCGAAATCCCGACGAGGCAAATGAAGCGGCGCAAACTCAGTCACACACAATAACTTCGACTATGCCCGTGTTTGCTTCGATTCCTGAAATAGAGGGCGATATCCAGCGAAATATCTGTTGATTCTGCAGCTGAACGCTGAGCCACATACACATACTCGCCAACTAAAATGAATGTCATCAAACTCCGCTACTTTACAAGTTTCATTGTCTTATGGTGCAGAGCCTGCTTGTCGGACAGATATATGTCCCAAGATCTCAGTCTTACGGTGGAAGCATGGTTATCGATACGAAGTCTGCTACTGAGAAATTTCCGAGCTCGATCTTTGATTAACTGATGCCTTCTGAGACTATGTACTGGAGCACGAATCATAGAAACAAAGTACAAGCTAATCTACCCATTCTACATTGCCCATAGCAAGTGCGTTATCGAATAACGCTTTGGGTTTGTACTTCTTTCCATCTGGGTACTGAGCATCCATTCTCTGCTTGACACTTCTATGTATTTTGATGACCCGTTTCTTCTGTTTCGGAATGAAACGCCCGCGCCCAAGATTGAT
>JAGGAW010017424.1:0-11178 GCA_017657375.1 Termitomyces sp. T27 | reverse complement strand
GTAGCATGTGTATCTAACACTAAACTAAGGTTTCTGGTGGATGTACTGCTGTATAGTAATCCAAGAAAGGTTTGACCTTGTGATAGCTGATGCTTACCATAACAAGTAACAATGCAGCCTGTCTTTTATCCAACACTCCACCTGAGCAGTCATGTTGTGTAGAATAGAAATGATAATGAAAAAGATATAAAAATGAACTTTTAAATGTGCTTCCCCTAGCTGTGAGCTCCCCCTAAAATGCAAGACACCTAACATCCCAGGTAGAAACAACAGCAGAGCTTGCATGTGGTATGGCAGTGGTGGGGGGGGCACTTCTGGAACATTTTCAGTGCATTTGCTTTGATAGTGTCCCATCTTCTGACACTTGAAGCACTTGATCATCGAACAATCATAGCTCAAACAAAGAGGACCAAATTCCATTGTCCGTAATAAATTTGACGGCGTGGCATCCAAAGATCCGCGTTTAAACTGTGAAGCCTCCTTGTTGAATGTTCTCGTGCTTATCTTTTCTTTCTCAACTACAGTATCCATGAACACTCGTGCATACTCTGAATAAGTTTCATTCCATACTGAATGCGCGTCACCAGGAAGAAGAGGGAATCTATAGCTCATAGGTCGAGCGTCAGACCAACAGAATGGGGCCGAATCTCTGTATTTGATAGCCAGCGTTTGAGGCGCCGTATCCTCAATCAGTTCCGGAGTGGTAACTTCTCTTTTGCCTTCACACTCCAAAGTGAGACCGAATTCACATCTAGCCACATTCACCCTGCAAGTTCAAAATATCTAGAGATCATCGATTCATCTCAATGCCGTTCTCAGATGCCTAGAAATCAGTTCAGATTAAGACGTTGCGGAAGCATCTCGAGGAAGGGGACTGAAGGAAATTGGCTCGCATTTGTATACTCATTATTGCAAGTTGCAACTGTAATCGTGCCAGTATCCATACTGTGTAGGATTTGAGGAAACAGGCCGCAGACCACGACAAAAGGAGTATTGATTGACAAGTCAGAAATGGAAGGAATATACTGAACAGCACCAGTGTTGTACCATATTTGCTAGAAGCTGTGGACACGCAATTCACCATCAACTTCCACACGAGCCTTGACATCACATCCGCCATCAACAAGGCTTGTATTCATGTTAATAATTCCTTTGTCAGATCCGCCGTTCTTGGAGATATATTGGACTATCTCTGCCGACTTTTTGATCATCCCTTGATCTTGATAGCATCATCCACTTTGATACACGACTTTCTCAAAAGGACTCCCAAGGAGCAGCCAGCTCGATCTATTCATGGGTAGTGATGGAAGCGAACTTCCCCGATCGGTGAGTCGGATGACGAAATTGCCAATTGGCAATACACGTTTGACCAACGGACGCGTTGACATGCCTGATAGCAGAATTTAGTGGCATGTTAGATACTTACATATGCTCTAATCAATCGTCGTCCTATGTACCGCCTTCCTCAAATGACGAAAAGGTACAAAATTATCAAATCTGAATTGGATCAATACATATTTAGCTCAACATTCCGTCGAGTCAGGGTATAGTACTACTCAAATGTAGAGCACCAGACATGTTCTCGAAGCCTAAGTAGGCTCATGGACGGGAGGCTATCTTCCTTACGACGGTCGAAGATCGTAACGACACTTCGTGGATGGACAAATGTTCCCTTGAAGCCAACGTTCAGTCTCTGCATGGGGTGGACAGACCGACTTTGTCGTCTTGGCCATTACACATGGATTAAACGGTCTAGCTTAGTAATTAGCTCAAGACAATTACTAGAGATTTGAGAATGCCATAATGTATAAACTCCTTTCTTTTATTTTACTCATATTGATTGGCTTCCATTCTTGCCACCCGGCACACATATACTGAGTTTTCCCAAGACGTCGTGAATGCTCAGGCATCTGTTCATGCAGCTGCTGCTAGAAATGAGAAAGCAATAGATAATTCACCCATATTGAAACACCCAGTGCGTTCGTCTTTTGATTCATTTGTGCAAATTCTTTTCATTCCGTGTTTCACTGCTCTCGTTAATATTCCAGGTACATTCTAGTTCAATTTTTACCCCACATCGACATACTACATCGTGATGATCGCAACCTTCCTTGACTGCCGTTGTCCTTTTCTCATTCTTGATTATTACATATCTACCACATCTCTTAACCCTTTGCGGTCGATTTGATCCTTTGTGTCTTTGTTCCCAATCACCACTTACTCAACCTTGAGATTCTAACTTGTTCGTATTCAGACTCTGCCACTCCCAAAACCATATCATCGCCTCTCTTTATATAAACGTTGATTGGGTGCCTAGTCGGTTACCTCGCCCGTTCTCAGGATCCACTCCTTTTACTTCGAATTCTCATTAGTCTCCGCAACAAGCTTGCACTGGACTCTCACCCTCTACATCAATCTCAACATGTGCTATATGCTGTGAACGCCACTTGTATTACCCGCTATATGGACGCGAATGCGTAGTGTGGGTATGGAAGATGGGCTTAGAACATGGCACATCCTATATCTCGGTGGATGCTGGAGCCACATATGCTGTTTTCCAGGTGGGACTTCGAGAGAGAATTCCTATGTCTATGCAAGATATAATGGCTTGGCATACAGGTGTCTTATATTGTGATGATCCCTGCAGTTAAGTCTAATGACTTTGCTGCAAATACTGTTCTTATAGTGGCTCAAGATACTTTTCAATCTCAGTGTGTATTGTATCATACTTTCCCGTAATTCTCCACATGTTCATCTGAACTTCCTTGCAACCACATATGTCCCTTACCTACTTACCTATTGTCTAGAAATTCTGTATTATTTGACTAGTATTGTGTATCCCAATGTCGTTGATCATTCATTTTGTTTTGTTTCTACATTAGAGACTAGGAGGTATTTGGATATCTACATGCCTGCATTTCCCCTTACCTCTAGTACAATTGTTTCAATCGGCCTGGAAAACATCAATTCCATGTCCGGTCCCTTGGGTATTCCTGCCCAAACTCAAATATAAAGCTAAAGCATTATGTAATTTCTTATCATCAAATTCATCGGAACTACAAGACATATCGTTCAGTCACAATCCCAAGCGGCAAGGTGAAACTTCTCCAAAATCTTTTTTTTTTGAACATTGTCGATCTTTCCTACCCACAAATATAGAGCCATAAATACCATATTCATCAAAGAAGGGAGAAAAAAACTTCAGAAATGCATGGCTTGAAACATGAACTGCGAAAAATCAAGGATAAAAATAATGTTGGGGGAAAGGAAGAAGAGGAAGGGTATGGAATGACGGATAGATAAATGAAAGAGGAATCTTGAAAAAGTACTTAGAAAGTACGTCGTCGAGATGCATGAAAGTGACATAATGAGGTCTGTATCAGCCATGTAAGACAGCGCATGGAATTTAATACTCATATGTAGGTCCATATACAAAGTTGTACTTTACCGAATTAGGTTCCTGTCGTACATAAGATCCTTCGCATAAACTCATGAGGGATATTTGATCTAGAGGTGCTTGTGAGGCTCCTCAAAGCAGTCTACGACAAGACTGATACCTTTCAATGCATGAGAAAACATGGGTTGTAAGTCAATGAGTAGATAATACTTTTTTGGGAAGGACGGTGTTTCGCGTGCACGTTACCTTGCACAGGGAAGAGACCAATGAACTTGAAAGATTCAGAATTACAGGAAGGTCACAGGATCTAGGAAGGTCAGCTCACAGAAACTAGGGTCAGAAAATAGAAGAAGGGAAGAAGTTCAATGATAATGGTTAGATCTGAAATTCCGATAGGGAGAGGGGACAGGGCTTGTCTTGAATGCCAATGGTATGCAAACTCCGTATCCGAGTCAGAAAGTGTACCGCAACTATATGATCCATGTAACCAGGTCTTGCACGTCAGACTCACAGCATCGTGAAGTCAACAAGAGGGCACTAAGTTCTAAGTTGACTATATAATGCAATTCGGATCCCTAAACCTCGGAACCATGAGTTTGATCTATCAAAGGACAAAACAAGGGGTGATATCACAAGAGCTTGATCAGAACTGCAGAAAGAAGATTGAGGAGTTATGAGGACTCCCATGAAGCTCAGGAGTACGACGAGGAGGCCGAAGATTAGGATTGGGAGTGTAATGAAGTGGCCAAGGAGCGGGGGGTGATTTTACTGTAGCCTACTTACTATTATAGCTGTAGAATCTGGTAAATTCAAAGTTTTATGGTCGGAGAAACGGCGGATACGTGAGAACGAAGCATGCAGTGGTGTGGATACTCTATGATGCCAAGCATGAGACATGACAGGCTGTATATTTATCAGAGCAGTCTAGATGCTTACTCGGTGCAAAGTTTGTGCAGACTTGAAACTTCTCAACTGTACGTACTTCCAGCCTGATGCAAAGCTATGCCAATCATACCAATTCCTGTATCAAAATCTGATCATGATGAACATGTCAATAAGTATCAAGTCTGGCCCAGATGGTATCGATAACCTAACGTTTGCCCGAAGTAGTACTTAAATGAGCAGCGAATGAGTATAGGGTGTCCACACAGAGCCTGATCTGAGCTTTGCTAAATCCTTCCCACATCTAACAGGCCAGTTTTGCATCCAGTCATCCTCTGTTGTCCATCATCTCGACCTACTTATCATGACCCCTAAAGAACGGCAACTTATCCAGGCAGTAGGGCAAGACTTGATTTTGAACTGGATAATGTTTCCAACAACCGTGTCTTTCTGCTATGGTCCACCAAATCTCTAAATGTTGATGCCATGTGTTGAATACTCTACAGGTATACTAGTACCAATTGCCAGCACTGTTGCCTATTCCTTTGCTCAGTGGGATATATTTCTCAAATATCACACAAGCTCATTCTGATTCATACCCTCCATTAGACGTCAACCTCAAACTTGGCTTTCTATATGGCAACTAATCATCACTGGCCTTGGTATTATGCTTTCCACAGGACTTTTAGTGGTGATCATTGGGGGTGCCCTAGTTGGATATCAATTCTTCCAACCTAGCATTGTGCCTCTTCCAGAACGTCTGGAAATCATAAATGCTAGACTTGCAAAATGGAATGTAGGCCAAATGTGGTTTGAAGCAATCCCTGTGTGTCTTCCAAGTCCAAATCTAACAAAACATTGCTGATCAAAATAATTTAGCCAATCATCAATGATGCCTTTATCATATGGCGTGCATGGATTGTTTTTGAAAGACGGCGTTGGGCACTGTATATTTCAATAGGACTCTGCCTATCTACTCTTAGTATGTGCTCCCATTGACTAACATTCTGAGCATGCAGTCTGCTGATGTTTTGATAGTTGCAGCACTTGTGTATCTGGGGTTGTACTCAAACCCTGATGTCCTGATTGCAGGTCAACTATCAAACAGTACAATCCTTACTTGGCTATCTGTTTCCACTTCTTTGATCTCATTCTTGACCAATCTTGTTGCAACATCCTTTATTGGTTGGACATTATGGTATGTTCCCACTCATTGGTCAATGGCTCAACATACACTCATGTAATACCAACTTTTGCACTGGTAGGGAACACATGAGATTCTTACACAATGTGAATAGCCAACACCGTCAACCATTTCAATTGCGGAACATCCTATATCTCTTAGTAGATGCTGGAGCCATATATGCTATTTTACAGGTGGGATCTAGAGAATTTCTATGTCTGCAAGATATAATAACCAGACATGCAGTGGCTAAGCATTGTGATGAGCCTGGCAGTTAGTCCCAATAGCCTTGCACCATATATTGCTGGCTTAGTGATTGAAACAACTTATTTTTCAATCTCAGTGTGTATCATCCTTTCCTATATTTTTGGCACATATTCATCATTACAGTTTGTCTACCCAGCATTGACAATTGCCCTTGTCCATGGGCCATTTTCAGTTGTGGGTGTGCACAAGACTGTGATCTCACTCCAGATCTCTTCTCCAGCTGTCTGATTGGATGGATGCTAGAAACATGTCAACAATCCATTCCTTGGAAAGCTTTCACATGCCATGCTCTTGTGATATGTCTATTTTCTGTTTTTTTTTTTTTTTTTTTTTTTTGGAGGTTTTTTGACTAGAACCACTCTGTCCTCATTCTGTCCCGGTTTCTGGGGTCCTCAACAGCTCTGGTTGCTAAAACTATTATCACAATCCATTCTTTGGAAAGCTTTCATTTCCCTTGCTCTTGTGATTTGTCTTTTTTCTGTTTTTTTTTTTTTTTTTTTTTTTTTTGAAGTTTCTTAGACTATGACCACTTGTTCCTCCTGCTTTCCAGCTTATGTGTCCATCAAAAGTCTGTGCTAAATGTCTACTTGTTGATCCATGGTTTCAATTGTACATAAGCAAAAATGTTGATGGAATTATGATGTTGAGATCTGTCATGACCCCACTCTTTTCTTGCCACTCAACCCCATGACATCCTCACTTTTCCTGATCTCCACCATCACTGCCATCACCCAACACATCAGTGCATCACTGACCAACCCCATCTAGAGAACCTCCAGGACCTACCCTGCCAGTTCACCACAACTTACCCCTGCCACTCCCACCATCTCAGATCAATCCCTGCAACCCCTGCTCTTCCCATACAATCCCCAGAACAACCCAGATCCACTCTGCCCTCACTGTGGCTCCAGAAGCCACCCTAGTATATGAGCCCCATATCTATGTAGTCTGTCCTCAGTCTCAATATTGCACTGCCATTGCCATTACTATTGCCCATTGTCTGTCTTGTCTTATAATTGCCTTTGCCTCTACTAGCTTTCTCTAAACTCATTTCTCTTGGTCGCATTTACTATGGTAGTGTTTGATCCCATGGATGAGACACTGCACAAGTGGAAATTCAATGGTGGAGAATGGGAGTTTAGCATCAACATGAAGGGAGCATACCACAGATAAGTATGCCTTGATTGTTTTGGGCTGAACACAGCCACCAAGGCTCACAATGCATGAGGGGATGGCTGGTTCTGACACTGGCAAGATGGAGCCATTGGGGCTGTACAAGTTGTTGAGCTGGATGTGGAGCATGAATTGGCATTGGCCAGTGGAGTAGGTATGGTGGGTGCTGGTGGTGAGCCTGTGCTAAAGGTAAAATGTGACAGTTTTGGAGTGGTGTCAGTTTTGTTGGGGAACTTGCTCCATGAAGATGTGAGTTCCCTCAAGTAGTTAAGCTTTTTGGGGGGAAGACGCACTTCCATAGCCACTGAATCAAGTTCCAGCCTTAGAAACTCAATTTGTATGGTGGGCCTGACAATTTTGGATGGCTGGAAAGTGAGTCCCAGCTACATGCTCAGCTGGAGAGCCCAAGACAGAGATTCTTGGATTAGTGATGGAGGTGTGAGCTAAGGAAAGATGGCCAGGAAGTCATTGAAGTAGTGGCACAGGCATGCTGGGATATTCCGCTGAAGAATCTAGTGGAGGGCCTCTGCAAAGAGATTGAAGATGTATGGCACTGAACATGCCCCAAATGTGAGAACAATATCATGGTAAAGTTTCTCCAGCCACTCAAAGCCTAAGAGTGGCCAGTCAGCAGGACAGATAGGGATGTAGTGAAACACCAACTCAAGATCAAGTTTCAGCATCAGGGAGCCTGGTACTGATGCTATGACATCATTTATAGCATGCTCCACCATGTCATATTCAATGGTGGCCTTGCTGTCTGAGATTTCATCATTCACAGAGGTGCCTTCAAGCTATAAAAGGTGGTGAATGCAGCACGCCTTTGAGGAACACTTATAAGTCATGGTTCTGATGAGTGACACATGAAAGTTGCTGAATGGAGGTGATATGAATGGTCCATATGTTTGCCTGTTGGCTACTTGTGCAGCAATGTCAACAGAGAGAGTTTGAGTGACAGCAAGATCAGTGAAGGCAGTCTTTAGGTTGGTGCAATGCTGACTTATGGAAAAATCTCCCTTGAAGCCAAGGTTGGTGCCAAATGGTGTGATTTGAGCTAACATAAATACAAATAATTGATTGGGGTACTTGTATAAGTAATACATCCATGCATCTAGCTTCAGCAAGGAGTTGATGCAGGGAAGGAGGAAAGTGTTGTGTAGGGGGGTGTTGGTGTGAGGATTGGTGTTTGGCAGGGAGGAGGGATGGGGATGGAGGGGTCAAGAGGGTCCAGTGTGATGAAGCTGATAGACAAAGTTATTTTGCTTGAGGGTTGGCCTGGGCAAGCTGTATGGGTAGGGAGTTGACAACTCACCCTGCCCAACACTTAGTCTTTGTGCTGGGCCTTGCCATGATCATGCTTACTGCAGGTGAAGCATGCATGAAGATGGCCCCACAGGCAGGGGGTAGAGGTGCACTGATCCTCATTGAACTTGCAGCACAGTTTGTTGGGGTTGGACGGTGTGCAAGGGGTTGCAGGGGTCTTAGATTGTTTGCCAGGTGTGGTTTTCCAGTGTGCATAGACATGCTTAGAAAGGAGGTCATTGTTATGACATCTCCATTGTGTGTAATCACTGACTGCCATTTCTGCATGTTGACAGTTAAAAATACTGAGTGATACACATAGACTGCTGACCACTCATACTCTGCTACCAGCTCCAAGAGTTGCTCTGTATATACCCAGAGATGATCTGACATCAACTTGTTGCCAATGCAAAACAAGAGAATCTGAAAGTAGGTGTGGAGGAGGATGAGTATTGAGAAGAAGGTCTTGTACTCCCTAGATGCCTAGTGGCTGACCTTGAACTGGTTGGTCAGGCTGTTGAATGTGTAGGCTGTTTCTTTGTTACAATTGGCAGGGTCAAGTTTGTGTAGGTCTGCAGCCTTAAACTCATGCAAGATGATTGCTGCTAGCACTGCCCTGTTGATGTTGGGGAAACAGGTGCAAAGGGAGAGGAGGGCAGCAAACAATGCACTATTGGCCCCAATAGCTATGATCAGGGGAATGAAGGCTCTGGTGGCTAGAGGGGTTGTGATGGGGGAGGGGGGGGGGCAGTGATGCTGTTATTGTAGAGGAGGCTGTCTGTGTGTTGACCTTTGCTATGAGTTCTTCCATCAGCACCTGGAGCTGTGTGTGGGAATTCCTGATCTCAGTGACTTCTTCAGCTGATTGGCTTGTGCTTTCTGCTGGTGCTGGAGGTGGAGTCATGGGACAAGAGGATGCACTGATGAAGCGACCATTGGGAGCTCTAGGAGGCACTGAAGCTCTACTCATTCATTGTGTGGTAGGATGCAAAGTAGATTAGATCATGAACTAAAAGATAAGGTGTGATGTAATGTGGGTCTACTCTACTGAGGCTGCAATTGCAGTGTGAGACAATGTGAGATGTAACATGATGTAAATTAGGACTTACCTGCAAGTGCAGTGTGAGACAATGAGGTTGTTGATGCCACTGCCTGCAGGTATATATGAGCACTATAGACAATGAAAGAATAAGACAATGGCAAGGGGTGAGATGTGACAGGGTGAAAGGGTTACAGCAATCTAATCTTTGCCTGAATTAACTCCAGGCAAACCCTGCTCACATTTGCTTGAATCATCTTTTTTCAAAGCAAATCAGAATAATAGCCCTGAAATATCCTAGCCAATTCTGGACCAATTCCCATGATTTATGGGCTGATCTGATGTAACAACATCCTCCAAATGCTCGACAGCACCCAAACTGGAAAAAGTCCAAAATTTCGGTCTTTTTTTAAAGCAAATTGGAATAATAGCCCTGAAATATCCTGGCCGATTGTGGACTGATTCCCATGATTCATGGGCTGATCCAATGTAACAACATTCTCTGAATGCCCAACAGCACCCAAGCCAGAAAAAGTCCAAAATTTTGGACTTTTTCTGAAGCAAATTAGAATAATAGCCCTGAAATATCCTGGCCAATTCTGGACCAATTCCCACAATTCATGGGTCGATCCAGTGCCAATCTGATGCTGATCCAATGTAACAACATTCTCTGAATGCCCAACAGCACCTGAGCCAGAAAAAGTCTGAAATTTTGGACTTTTTCCAAAGCCAATTGGAATGATAGCCCGATTAGCCCAATTATCTTACTACTAATCATTTGCTGGCCCTCATCATTTATATTTTAATGACTATTTATCATCTGCTCCTGGGTCTCAATCACTACAATGTATAGCATCTGCTCCGCTTGGAGGCATGGACATGGTTGTTGTACTGGAATTTGGCATCAGGCAACAGCTCATCCCAATTGTCTTGTTGTTCATTGCAGAACAGGCAGAGGTACTGCTCAAGTTCTTGGTTCACATGTTTGGTCTGACCATTGGACTGGGGGTGGTATGCCATGGACATGTGCAACTTTATGCCCAGGAGACAGTAGAGCTCTCGAGTGAACTCTGCAACAAACTGGGGTCCATGATCTGATATGTAGGCATCACAGAGGCCATGCAGCTTCTAGACGTTCTTCCAGTAGAGCATTGTGGCCCCCATTGCTGAGCATGTCATGTGAGTGGAGATGAAGTGGGCTTGCTTACCATAGAGGTCCACCATGACCATGATCACATCATACTCATGTGCATTTGGCAGCTCCACAATGAAGTCCATGAATGCTACACTCCATTGCTCAGCAGGGACAGGGAGAGGGTAGAGTTGACCCATGGGGAGTTGATGATGAGGCTTGGTTTGTAGGCACAGGTCACAGATGCTGGTGTATGAGCTGATGTACCAAGACATCTGAGGCCACCAGTAGTTTTGTAACACCAGCTCTAGAGTCTTCCACTGGCCTGGGTGACTGGCGACATGTGAATCATGGTGCTGCTCAAGGATGCATCTTCGCAGTTCCAGCACATTAGGGATGTAGAGGTGAGGAGACCATTCTCCAGGGCTCATTCATCAGTACATACTGACTTGATGCCCTTACCACACTTTGCTTGCGATGCCCTTACCACACTTTGCTTGCAGCACCATCACCACCTATGCCACCACATCCTCTTGCAGGCCCTCTCAGTTTCTCCACCAGATGTCCTTGAGGATGTTCACCTCATCTCCTTAGACAGCCACACCCTCAAGAGCATGGATGGCAAAAAGCTCTGGCTTGAGGAGGATGATGTTGTCATTGTTATCTGATCCCATACCATGGTCTGCTTGCCAAGACAGCACATCTGGCTTGCCCATGCTCCATCTGGGTTTGTGGTGCAGCAAGAAGTCAAAGTTGGCTAGGTACAAGGACCAACAAGCTTGATGGTGATTGAGCTTCTTTGC
>JAGGAW010017423.1:0-11243 GCA_017657375.1 Termitomyces sp. T27 | reverse complement strand
CTATGGATGAGCTTGAGGAATACTTCAAGCTTTCTCGTGAGGATATCTATAGCTGCGATCCAATCAAGTGGGGGCATCATCAGAAGAATTACATCACCTTTTCTGACAACTTTTAGATACTTATACTTTTCGAGTACTTTTTAAACTACTTTTTGATAGTTTTCGTATTTCTTAGAGACACAAAATGCTTATCCCATTTCAACAAAAAAGTTCCTTCAGAAGTTCACAAAAGGTCAATTGTCAATCTCGAGTGTCGAATGCAACTTCAAGTCTGTTTATTTATCTGAAGCTGACGGTCCATTCATTAATGCTGTAGCCGTCTTCATCGCGTGCTTTCTAAGCCGTTCATTGTCCTCGTGTGCATCTCGAAGCCTCCTCCGCATCTCATTCATCTCATAATTCATTGCCTGTTTCCACCCCTCATGCTCCTCAAACTTCTCCTTCAGTAGGCCGAGGTGCTCCTCAATCAGAGCAAGGCTTTCTGGCACATTGACAATTTTCCTCGGGGTATGGTTGATGGTCGGCAACTGGGTCACTGGCACGTGGGGCTTCTTCAGTGCTCTTACAGGTGTAGGCTGGAAATCTTCAGGGACTGGTTGGGTTTCAATGTTGCCTCTACAAGATGAGTTCAGAGTAATCAATTCACACTGTACAATAGACCAGAATATGACATACTCAGCATGCTCTCGAACCCTTTTGACACCTCCAATAACTCCCTCTCCTTGCAACATGATGGCTGGGGCCGAGCGTGGACTGGCAATGTTAGGCTTTTGGTCCTTGCCAGGGTGTATAGGTAGTGGATGGTGAGGCGGTTCTGAATGTCCATGGGCCATGTTAAACCAATGTCAGCGTTGTGAACAAAAATTGACCGCGTCAGGTGATCACTGAGGAATTCTAAAATGCTATTTCGTGACTATGGTGGTCGACATATTTATTTACATAGAATGAATTGAAAGAGTCCAACGTTTTCGAAGAATCAAAGCCCTGTGTAGGCAAATAATGGTGGTCAGACACACCCATGAGGTGCGCTGCACGCAGAATAGTATCTAAGTGGATCACCACAAGTAATGGCTGTCCTCTATGGTGATAATCCGGCTCCACCATCCACATGCCAGTAATATCACAGGGGGTGTCTCGAACTAGCGAGAACCACTGAACAAAAGCACAGGGATAAGTAATTCCATTGTGCTTGAAAGAGAAAAAGAGAAAAACGCGTGCAACGTGCAACCCCTCCAAGCCATCGGCATCCGAATCCGAGTTTCCTACAAATACACAGTCATAACGTGGGCCGCTACCATACCAGCTCCTTGAGGCACAAATCCGTTCATGATACATCCCACCAAGCCCTGAGAGGTTGCTGGGTGCGTAGAACACGGCACGTGCAGAGTTATACATGTAGATGGCTGACTCAAACTCTGGAAGGTGCTGTTCTGGAACCTCACAGCCAGGAACCTCAGCGTCAGGGTTGATAATATCATAGAGAAAGCTGCGGGCAAGATTCGGTAGTTGTGGTTGATCGAGGTACTCAGCGAGTGCATATATATCCCAGGGAACATTGCAAACTATAACCAAAGTCATTAGTGTCATGGCAGTAGAATGGTGAACATGTAATAACTTACCGTAGCATCTCGCAAGTGAGACCTCTGACATTGATCGTGGACCATCGATGGCTCCTGCCTCGTCTCCATTGTCATCGTCATCAGGTGTTTGAAGTGTGCTTGGCAGTGGTGGGGGAGTGGGTTGGACTGGCGGGACATAACAGCCATCACTTGGGTCATTGATGAATTGGGAAAGAATGCTGATTGGGAGACCGGATCCTTGAAGCATACCACGATGTTGAAAATCGACCCGGGCTGCTGCAAGTTTGTCCATTCGCTGATTCGTCACGAGCATTTGACCCAGTGGAAGTCTCCTGTTTGATCGTTGATAGGGTTGCTTGACAGCCTTAATGTGCTTTGATTCGGTTATCAAGGAACAAAGCCCGTTCGGCGCACCAAACTGGGTAATGGAACGTATATAATGAACAAGAGAATGTTGTTGAGGAAGTGAAAACCCATCAGGTCGGACATCACGGAATGCTTCACGGTAGAGATGGAATTGTGCAAGGGCATCCTCAATGTTTGTCAGGGTGTCTTCGTCAATGACATCACGGCGCACAAGGTAGCAGAAATCAATCAATGCAGCCGCTCTAACAATGTCTGGTGGCAAATGCCCTTGGATGGCTGGAAGATAAACCTAGCATCAATCAGTATGTATTAAGCATGGAAAAAAGGATGGAGCCTACCTTCATCAAGCCCTTAGAATTGTTACCTGTCCATTGCTTGAAGCCTCGGCCCTGTGGAAAATGGCGCAGCCCGAGAAAGGGAGGTGCAACGGCAATCCTACATGAGGGATTAATATTATTTAGGAGATGTCAAAATGAGAGCCATTACCGGCGATCAATGTCTGCTAAGATTTCATTCGCACATTTCTCAGAGTGGTGGAACGAGAGAAATTCGCAGACCCAGTCTACGAGATGGTCTTTGAAGGTGCCCTTGATGATCTGGTGTAAGAGGTCCGGTGTGAGGAGGTCATGAATATCAGCTCGGGGAAAGGAATCTGTAAAGGGCTACCAATCTCATAACATTAGCATCGATAAACACTGGAATGAATAGGACGTACCACAAGATCGCCAACAATACCATAATCATCCCAGAGCTCCTTCAATGTACATTCACTGTTTAGTAAGGCAGCCATGTGTTGGTGGCTTCGGCGACCGGAATTTGGCTGGTCAAGGTCATGGGGAGGTGCAGTGCATCTATGCCAGGTGATCCATCAGATTATGAGTTGTGCAGGAAGAAGTACTTACTTCGGACACCAGCTCTGTACGATGCATGCTAATAGAGCCTGCTCAGGATAGTCTGCAATAAAAGGCCCCAAGCCATAAATAACCCGACGAAAGTGGCCATCACCGCAACGTGTAATACGTGGTTTTGTCATGTGTGGCCGGAGGGAGGATAGAATGCATTCGAGAGATGAGTGGAACAGCTGGCGTCGAAATTTGCGGAAGTTTGGGTCATCAGCATATTCGCGAGAGGCTGTGAATTGACTAGCATGATTGTGAAACAAACAATGAGCACATACTTTTAGGGATCACCAAGAAGGCTAGCAGTGACAAGGCATCACGATGCGCTCGCCGTGTTGAGTTGTGAACATTTCCAATCCCACCATACAAGGGATAAAAGTCAGTCTGGCCAGTTGCCACTGAGACAGTCGTCTTGTCACTGCCAAGGATGATTGGCATGAACATGGCCCCATGGTTCTCCTCATCCTCAGCCAAGATGTCCTGGTAACCAAGTGAGTCAATCCTCTGAGTCAAGAGAAACCATTGAAACGTACACTCTGATTCCACATCCAATTCCCCGATGGCACATCTTTGTAGCGACGCTTCCCCTTCAAAAATTCACAAAATGCTGCGACGTGTGTTTCATTGGCAAAGCTGGGGTTGCGGAGTTGTTTCTCGAAGACAAGGAGAGGGTCACGAAACCATATTTCGTAAGTGTCAGTCATCCAAGTTGGTGTCGGAGTCCCACCGTCAGCCTGTGGAATAGGGCCTGCATACTGAACGGTAAAGGAATCCCATGCAATATCCCCAGTCTTGATATCATCGATCATTGCATAGATCTCGTCGGCGCAGGTCACATTCGGTCCTTCAGTCAGGCACATGCACTTCAAGACGTGGAGAAGCTGATCGATTTTTTTGGCTGACATTTGAACATCAGCATAGACGCACTCGACAAACTCAAAGTGTTGGCGATCCGGAAACGGCGAGTAGTCGTGGGAGGGCAGTGTGTCAGGTGGCGAAGATGGGGCACCAGGAGGAAGATTGAAACCCATGGAGTCGCAGGGGGTACCTGTCATATTTGGGTTTAGGTAGCACTCTAGAATTGAAACAAGGAACTTACCGTCAATGATGGGATGGTATTCAAGTGTGCGTCCATCACGCGTGTGTGAGACTGAGTCTTGAGATTCTTGAAGAGGTGGAGAATTGCTCCGAGCTCGAGGTGAGCCTGGCAATGAGAGCGAGGGATTTGATGGCTGAGGTGATGAAGCGGAGGGCACCAGTGAAAGGCGAGGCAACGCTGGGGGCTGTAAATCCACAGAAACAACATGCTTGTAGTTGTAATGTTGCTCAAGTCCTGACCCGGTACGGCAGCTCTTGCGACAGCCTGGAAATGGGCACACAAAGACCGCAAAGGGGACAACTGAGCATGCCATGCTAAGTGAGAATGGGTTGCCCTAAAGTGAGTGGACGATGAAAAACGTGGCAAGTCAGTGATGAGGCAATTGATAAGGAAAATTTGGGGCAAAAACTTATGAAGGCACACAAACAGATTGTGGCTTGACCACTGTCACCCATCTCAACCTTTTGACCTTCAGGCTTTCCCTATGCCTCCGAAAAAAAGTGCCGACACAGCAAAATCGGCAACGCCTGGACCACGCAACCTGAGTGCCACCAAGACTACGCTGGCTTCAGCGGCCAAGCCACAGGCTCAGGGATTGAGCTCACCCACCAAAATCTCCACACCAGGACCATGCCACTTGACTGCTGCAGCTGCCGCGCCCGACTCGCGAAACCTTTGTCCTCGGGCTGAACAGCCTTTGAAGCCTCCCACAAGGACTCGCTGAACGACTGAGCAGGTGCTTGCAGACAAGGCTCATAAAGAACAAGCTAAGCAAGAAAAGATTCAATCTTGTAGTGATGCCATTGACAGAGTAGCTCACCTGGAACATGCCATGCTCTGCGAGGACCAAGCCAGTGCACTCACGGCGCATCATCCGCCCCCCAGCACTTGCAAAAAGGTACTCCGCCCTGTCCTACCTAACTTTGATGAGGACCTGGTCAACACCAATGAAGCAGAGAATGATCAGCAGGCCGATGATGAGGACGAGGACGAGTACTCACCAATCAATGAGCTGCTTGACGATGAATCCGATCACGACCCAGGGGAGATCAGAGAGAAGTCTGGCAAGGTCCTAAAAGGAGCTGGCGAGCTGCGCAGACAAGTAGAAGCGGTTTGTGAGTCTCTGGAGGTGGTGGAAGCTGACAGCAACAAGAGAAAGGCGCCAGAGCCTAAGTCCTCGGACCCACAGTAAGTCACATGTCAATTATTTACTAAGTCGTACTGACTGGCTTCGACATTGACCAGCATCAGTCAAGCAAAGAAGCTCAAGAAGATCAATGCTGGTCTTTGTGATGGCTGGAATAGGTCCTCAAACGTTACAAAGTCAGTAGTAGGTCCACCAGCCACTGGCACAGGAAACCACGTCCACGCTCGTTCAGACTCGACCGGCTCAGCAATGTCTATCACGAGCATTTGTACACATACTCACTCAGCCTCGACTGGATCAGCAATGTCCATTTCTGTCTCTCAGGCTGACAGAGTCCAGGACCAGCACAACCATTCTGATGACGAGGAGACTGGTGGGATCAGCGATAATGCTGGGGAACAAGCTGAGCGGAAAGGGGTTGTTGAGGAAACCAAGCTAGAGCGTCGTGGAGCAATTGGAAACAAGGTATGTGCCTTGGCCAGTCCGATGAATGATCTTTCGATAATCTACGATTGTCAGGTACCTACATTAACCAAAATCGTTGCCACTATGTCAGTCGCAGATTTTGTCCCTCTGAGCTTGCGTCGGCCAAAGAAAAAGCACCAGTTCAGGAAGAGAAAGGCCGAAGTCCGCCTTACTGACCTTTCAATCAGTGTTCAGCAGCAGTGGGAGCGCAAGTTCACCCCATGTCTTTACAACTTCTTCGCAACACTTGAGCCATGGACGAAGATCGATGATGCGCAAGCAAGTGACATTTCTCTCATCTGGTCTGAGGTTTTCCCCTCTGAGACATCCCTGCAAGATGACGCCGAGTTGGCTTTCTTTGTTCTCAAGTTGGCACGTACCTGACTGTCTAACCATGTTTTGATGTATTCTCACATTGGGCACAGGTCGACGATGCCTTGGGCACATGGCGCCATTCGTTCTCATCGAGCGCTGCGGATTTCATTGAAGACATCATTTTCAAGGAGGAAGTGTTCTGGAGCAAGGAGGCTCATGCTGCATGGGCACAATGGGCTCTGGGTTCTGATTGCGATGGTAACGAGGCCAACGGTTGACGCTTCTACTATCGTGAATATGAGGAGGCAGATGAGGAAGCAGGAACATGATTCAGGCAGTACGTAACTCGTAATGTGGTTCCATAGCATTCATCAGATTTTTTCCCTACTAGTGTTATCATAACATCAATAAATAGACGACGGGCGAGAAGAACGAGCTCAGTGGCAAACTCGGTCACTTCTCCGCCGGTAATTACAAGGATCACTATGAGATCATCAAAGGGAAGCAAGTTTTCGTGACCCCGACCGGCAATCTTTTGGACATCATCAACTTGCTCAAGGACAATCACTGGCGATGTATCAAGGCGGAAGCAATAGAGAGGGTAAGAACAAGTGGCATCAGAGTTGCGAGGGACATGGTAGAGCCGGCGCTGCCTGCCAGGAAAGTCATCGAAATTCTTGATCAAGATGATTCCGAGTCAGACACTCAGCCTGCTGGTGGGGCGGATGATGGCGAGGTGGCTTGAGGCAATGGAGATGGTGGAGAGCTCGAGATTGGATTGGTTAGGATACTTTTAAAAAATGTATTCCTTTTTTTAATCTACTTTTCGGTGCATGATTCTGCCTTCAAAGCTGAACTTATGATTTTCAGAAGAACTTATACTAAAGCTTTTAGGTACTTTCACTACTTACAGAAGTATTTGGGTAATTGAATAATTAGGGGGGGGTTGCCTTGGAAAGTATGATCTACTTATGCTTTTATGTACTTTTCATACTTCTAAAAGTATCAAAAGTATGAAAAGTACAGGGTGTAATTCTTCTGATAGGCTGTACAGTGTCTACAAGCATAGCTATTTACCTAGCAGAGGAAGATCCAAAGAGAACAAGTCTGGGGAACTTTCAATGCTAGATGTGGATGCTTCTGAGGCTCCAGAAGCATTGGAAGAAACTGTATAGTATACATAAGCCACAGAAAACACTAAAAGGAAAAAACTCTAGAAATGATAAGTCCAGTAATAGCAGTAATCTCTCTGTGATGGGAGTAATGGGACTTGAAATCCTGCTACCAAAAGAACCAAAACAGTCCAGAGGATGAGAGTAGGACCAATAGATAAGGCTAGGCAAGGAGGATAAGATCAGGTAATAAAAGAAGAGAATAGAAACCATGTAAGGAACAAAATGGGGATCTCCTGACATCACCCTCTCCTTTTAGCATATGGCATCCCAACATGCAAAGTAGAAAAAATTTCAGATGGCAATGTCAGCTGGTGACATGGGGTAGATCCCTCAAATGGCTCTTGGTGCATTGAGATGATGCTGGTAGAATTCTCAAATCTGGCTAGGCACATGCACATTCTCCTGCAGTTCCCAAGATATGTCTTCTCAATCATATACCTTAAACTGGAGCTCCTGCTAAAACAAGTGGCTGTCCAGTGTCTTCTTCACTTCGTACTCCTCTTAGTTGTTGACCAGGACTGGCAGTGGTGGCAGTTTAGGGTGATGGCCAAGAATTAGATCATTAAATGCCAGAAACAGCTTTACCACATTGAAAACAAAATGAAGCTGCCACATACCTACTAGCAACTTCAAGCAGCAGGCTAGGAGACTCATCTGTTGTTCCACTATGAATGGGCTCAGCTACCAATGAGAGAGCTTTTGTGATGGTGATGTCATAGTGATGTCAGACGCATCTAGGTAGACTCAATCACTAAGCTGATACTTGAATGCAGGTGTGCAGCCTCAGTCCTAGTAGCATGCTATGTCATCCTTGGTCTTTATCAGTGCCATCTTCACCTTCTCTTGCGCCCTCTTCATCTTATTCATAAACTTGTTTACCAATTTGTTCTCTGATAAGAGGGCACAAAATTCAAAGCCCATGCATGGGTGGCAACCAGTGTCAAGGAAGAACAGAGAGAACTGCATAGAGGCATGGACATGATTGTTGTACTGGAACTCGACATCAAGCAGCAACTCATCTCAGTCATCTTGTTGTTTGTTGCAGAACAGACAAAGGTACTGCTTGAGTTCTTGATTTACGCATTCTATCTGACCATTAAACTAAGGGTGATATGCCATGGACATGTGCAACTTCATGCCCAGAAGATGATAGAGCTTTAAAGTAAACTCTGCAACAAACTGAGGTTTATGATCCAATATGTAAGCATTGAATAGGCCATGCAGCTTCCAAACATTCTTCTAATAGAATGTTGTAGCCTCTATTGCTGAGCACATTGTATGGGCAGAGATGAAGTGCACTTGCTTACTGTTCACCACTACCATGATCACATTGTATTCATGTGCATCTAGTAGTTCCACAATGAAATCTATGAATGCCATGCTTTATTGTTTAGCAGAGATAAGGAGAGAGTGAAGCTGCTCCATGAGGAGCTAACAACGAGGTTTGGTTTGTAGGCATAGGTCACAGGTGCTAGTGTAAGAGCCAATATATTAAGATATCTAGAGCTATCAATAGTTTTATGATGCTAGCTCTAGGGTCTTCCACCAGCTCAGATGGCCTGTGATGCATAAATTGTGGTGCTGCTCGAGTATGCATCTGCATAGCTTCAGCACATTAGAGATGTAGATATACCTGCAGAAGGTCTAAGGACCATTTTTAAGAGCCTACTTGTCAATACACATGGACTTCATGCTCTTACCTTAATTCACTTGCAGTGCCATTGCTGCCTGTGCCACCATGTCCTCTTGCAGGCCCTCCCAGTTTCTCCACTAAATGTCTTTGAGGATGTTCACCTCATCTCCTTGGACAGCTATACCTTCAAGAGCATGGATGGCAAAGAGCTCAGATTTGAAGAGGACAATGTTGTTATTGTTGTCCAACCCTATACTGTAATCTACTCACTGAGACAGCATGTCTGGCTTGCCCATGCTCTGCCCAGGTTTGTGGTGCAGCGAGAAGTTGAAGTTGGCTAGATATAAGGACCAGCAAGCTTAATGGCAATTAAGCTTCTTTACTATTCAGAAGTATTCAAGGTTTTTATGGTCTGTCCAGACTTTAAACTTGTGCCATGCATCCTCAAGAAAATGCTGCCATTCTTTGAAGGATTGAACAATCACAAGCATCTCTTTATCTATTATGGATCTCATAGTTCTGTTCTACCACATTCAAGCTCTTGGAGTAAAAGGCTACAGAATGCCACTTACCATCCTCCTTCAACTGTTGTAAGAGTACCACTTTTATGGTGAAGTTAGAGCCATTTGCTTTGATATGGAAGGAAGAGTTGTTGTTAAAAAAAAAAAAAGGACAGGTTGCAAAGTAATAGCTTGCTTGAGGGCATCAAAGGCATCTTGCTGCAGTACTTCTCATTATCATGTACTGTCCTTAACTATGAGGTCAAAAAGCAGATGAGCATGATGAGAGAAGTCTTGAATAAACCTTCAGTAGAAGTTAGTGAAGCCTAGAAAAGCTTGCACTTCCTTCTTATTTTTCAGCTTCAGCCATTTAGCCGCTCCTGCCACCTTCATTGAGTCTATCTCAGCCATTCCATGCAAGATGATTAGCCCAAGGTACTCAACCTTAGTCTGCTCAACCTCACACTTCTTAGGCTTGAAGTAGAGCTGATGTTGGTGGAGGCTTCCACAATGAGGTCATAGAATATGTTGTTCATCATCGTCTGAAAGGTGGCTGGGCTGTTAGTGAGACCAAAGAACATTACCAGAGGTTTGAAAAGTCCACAATTAGTTCAAAATGCTGCCTTTTACTCATCCCCTTCCTTGATGCACACATTGTTGTAGCCCTAGCAGATATCCAACTTCATGAAGTAACATGCACCTTGTACGCCTCTGTAATCCCTAGGCTTGTCTTTCTTATTTTTTATTTTGCATCCATAGTTTTACTTATACTGTACACTGCCTTGTCACCTTTGCTTTGCCAAAATAAAAGCAAGGGTCATGTAGTGGCCAGTTCTGGCTATTCTTCATCATCCTCTCTTCATGCTATCAGCTGCAGAGGTTGAGCCAATTTGCATATACATGTTTTTTCTGAGGTTTTCTGCAGCATAAGTACATATCTATTATGTATTTGCTGTGTAAGTCTATCTTATCTAATTGATCTCACAAATCTCTGAGGGTCATGAGGTGTCATAGGAGAGGGCAAGGCACTTGAATTACATCTAACTTCATAGACCCAGTAATAAAATCAGTGGTGTAGTTGAGTTTTGGCTGACTGTAGTAAATATTGCTCATACTATTGTGTCCATAGTGTTTCAAAACTTTTTTGAAACCATGAATAGAACAACATCAACAATACCTTTGACCAATCAAACTGGAGCAGTCAGTCTGATAATGTCTATGCTGGCCTTCGGTAATGTTACTTTGACAAAAAGTAAGTAGATGGTGGTGTCAGAATGAACCTGATCATGGAGGTCCCAAAACCATAGTGTTTCAAAACTTTCATCATAGATTGTCATGCTAACTCATGGAAGCCAAGCTTCAGCAGAGTGTCAAGTTGAGTGTCCATCACTGGCTACCATCACTGCATCATTGTAGCTGAAAGATCAATGTCATGTGAATTCACTCTTTTTTCTTCATCTCTCTGCACTGGCTCAGAATCCTTTGAAACTCTGCAATAAGTTTGCAATACATATGTAGATGTTAACTAGAAAGTTGGGTGGTGATACATACAATACTGCCTAAATCTGGGGTGATTTGAATCAATTTTCTTGTCTTACCACATAATGCAGACACTATCACAACACAACAACTGAATAGATTCCCAACTTATGTTGTGATCTGGGTTGGGGTAGCATGTGGCTTAAATATCCTAACAAAGATCAGTAGCTTTGGGCATGCAATCCCTTAAAAAATCAGATTTTGAAACACTAGGGCATTTTGAAACCCGATGTACGTGCTAGTAGAATGAATTGCACACTGGCTCGTTTCTATCAAGTTCGAACGCCGTTCCGATTTTGGTCCGATCGGATCAGCCTCGGCCTTCGAAGGCATGTTTAACACCATGAACGGTGACGGAATAATATACACTCACGCTATATCCGTTTTATCTCCTCAGCGGCTGCTAACAAGCTGCTAATGCCTAATGCCCAAGAAACGTTGAACACACAAACAGAGACGTACAATGGTAGTCTGCGTTCGAACATAAAGTGACAAACGTTCTGCTTTTCCAAACCTTTACGAGCT
>JAGGAW010017422.1:0-11281 GCA_017657375.1 Termitomyces sp. T27 | reverse complement strand
CGCGTGGCATGGTACGTGTCCAGCCTGTGTTTTTCAAATGCATAAACTAGCTGTTCATGGGCCAGTGCGAAATTCAGGATGTCGATACCTGCGGGATGTTGTAAGGAAGAGAAACAAACTACGTATTGCAAGTAAGGTAGCGACAACGTACAGAGATCAGATACTATATGGGACTCACACCACCCTTATTGACGAACGCTGGAAGACGACCAATATTTGATGAAAATTTATCAGTGATATTAATCACAATATGGCGGAACGCACAGGGGGAGTGATAGTCGAACTGCTGCATGTTCAATCACTGTGTCTGTCCTTGAAGGTGTTAGCATTGCCCGCTACATTATCAGGGCATTTATTTTATTACCCGCTGGTGAGGAATCCATATCATATATGCTTTCGAGCACTGTATGGACCAGATCACGGTGTTCATATGCACATAGTGCCAGCGATTTTAATGATACAGCAATGCCAATGGTCCATTAAGTATACATGGAAATAGTCACTCCATACATAATACAGTTAAGACGAGTCGACTCCATAGCCATTGCAAACCAGATTAGTGAGATCGACATGGCCAAAGTTCGATACAAATTGATACCTTAGCTGCTGCTTTTTGCAGTTCAACACCCCTTTAAGGTAGACAATGACAAGCGAGAGATTTGATCATGATCATGATATAGATCTCACTAAGCATGTGGTCACTCATTTCACCTTTGACAAGAACGCCGAGTTGCACGGGATCGAGGTCGGTCGTGTTTTGCGCTTGTGACCAGCTCACGAAAAAGTGGTCGGATTGCCGTCCAGCAACGGGACGCAACCGTGTTCTCGTAGTATAACGCAGATAACTTCAGGTGCCTTCGGGCTGGTCAGATGATCCTGAAGTCTAGGCGCAGGCTTCTCTAACGTTGACAAGGACAAAATTATGTGCAAAATATGGCAAGAGAAGAAGCACAGAAGGCCAATTGAAAGGTTTACGTCATCCATCTTGTCTTGATTTGGACCACCTCAGAATCGGCGACGCAGGCTCTCACTGTACATGTCTTATCTAGCCATTTTTTCACTTTTATTGACTCAAAAATAGTTGCACAGACCATCCCAACAGCCCCGAGTCCACCACCACCCAGTACTGGCGAGCTGCTTACCCTGAGGGAGTCGGGGTCGGACATCTTGTTCTCATGAAATGTATGTCATTAATCATGCCTATCTCTGGAAGGTTCTTCAATTAGTGGCACCGCAGCCCGCAGGTCTATCGACTCTGGCCTCCCTATGTTGCCACCCTGCAAATCTCGGCTGAAAATCTGATGAAGAGATTCCAGAAGCTACTCTTGCCTCCACTCCTGTTTTCCACAATGGTGGTGAGAGATAAAGAGGCCGGATGGCCGGAGATTAGTCATATGATTGGCGTGGATGTTAGTCTTGCGGGGTATCATTCTCATTCAGACATGTGCATTTTCGTCCGTTATCAACACACAGAAGTATTTACTGACCACGCGTCACAGTGTAGTA
The DNA here is from genome assembly GCA_017657375.1 of Termitomyces sp. T27. NCBI lineage: Eukaryota > Fungi > Basidiomycota > Agaricomycetes > Agaricales > Lyophyllaceae > Termitomyces > Termitomyces sp. T27. The sequence goes on along the minus strand of JAGGAW010017422.1, from coordinate 9,775 downwards.
CCTAGACTAGCTCCAGCAGGACATGTTGTGACCATGCTTACCCCACTTTTCATGCGACGCGTGACCGCTGTGGAATCCCTGTCAAAACCGAATGGCTTATGAAGTGTACTGCTTCATCGTGGGTTCAGATACTCAAATTCAGATACAATGAAGCTTAACAAATAATTCCAGGACCCATCCGATCTCAGGCATAGGTACGGAGGTATCTTTCCCAACGTCACCTCAATTCAAACCCCAGGGAAAGAGAGGTAGATGGTATGGACAGGTGTATGGGGTTGAGTAGATAGTTCGGCTAGGAGCATGGAGCATGTGGGAGATGTTTTTAAAGGTCTGAGATCTATTCTGGGCGTTTTTATGCCTCGTCCGACTCTAATACCTCATCTTTCTTTCTTTCAGGTCTCCTCTCTCTGGACCTCAATGCCGGATTTTTGCTCTCTGTGTTAGGTTTTTTTTTTGCAGCCAACCAAACACCAGACTTCTTCGTCGGCTGCATTGATCACCACTGGTGACTCTGCTGCGAGCTCGGTCAGATGAATTATATTGCTGACGCTGTCTGCTACATCTTCTGGGAATGAGCGTCACCAATTTTGATTTTGTGAAGGGTACATCTTCATTGTCTTCATTCCCTTCTCGTTCCCCATCCTCCATCATTCAGGCTAACGTGCCTATATCCAACAAATTCTTCTTGAATACCGGAGTACAGCCATCGACTTTGGACTCCTCATATCCATCATCGCCGTCCTGCAGGATTCAACTTAGGATGCAAACCGTCACAATCAATCGTTGAAGTTGTGATTGCTTGATGACGAGCGAAGATGTAGAGGTGATGTGGCCATCTACAACGATTCTTTGACTGCAGGATGTACTTACACGCCCCGCAGTCAATGAACACGGGTGCGTGCGGGATGAGAGAGGCTCAGCATGTGGGTGTGGATAATGGTGTTGCTGCGTAGCATTTCCATTCATACACGTATGGTTCCCATCGCTTGATATCGATCGGCAGAAGTGCTCACGAACCGTACTTCAATGTAATGCCTACCCCCCAGCAGGATGGACACAGCGTACAATAACCCAACCTCTCCTACCCCACCTGCGGCTACTGCGGAATCGCTCAGACAAGACCAGGAAAATCGAGAGCACCGCTTCAGAGTGGGTCTAGATACCATGTTCGGAGGCAATAGAGGTTTTCACTCACCACGTGGGTGTTTAGACGAGGAACTACCACAGGCCAAGGATATATTGAAGGTTCGTTTTTCTTTTCTCTTTCGCTCATCCTCTGTCCTTTCTCCATATTCCTGTTCCGCTTCCAAGGAACCATCGCTGACTTTCTCTTTCTTGCAGGTCGCCAAAGAGTCAATGTATGCGCAGTGATCGGTCCTCCCTTCCTCTCCAACCTTTTTTCAAGAGTCGACATATCCATTTTCAACCAGTTGCTGCCTTGTATGTGTACCCTATGAGTCTAATTTCAGTCCGTTCACCATCCCCATCTCATCTCATTCACTCCACTATTATCAGATAGTGATTTATACGTAGTGTACAGGCATCGTGTCCTGATTTCGACAAGAATATACACCAGTACCCACACTTCACCGTCCTCTCTTCGGGTATTAGCTACATAGTAGCCTTGCCCTCAAAGCTCTGATGAAGACCAAGCTGCTTAGAGGATCGTTAACGAGATAAGCATTTGTACGAGAGCACAAGGCCAAGGGACGGGGAAATCTAGGGGATGCTGTCATAGCGCCCACTATATAGAGTTGGTCTGTCTTTCTTTTGCAATACATTGTTGTCCGTGACTGACACGACAAAGATGCTGACGCAGGAACACTTCTCACTCTCCGACCATTTTCTGCACAAGCGGAAGGTCAGCATGAACAACGCGATGGGCTCCTATGGACGAATTGAGAACAACCATAAAATGTGAATTGGTTATGGTATGCAGTTGTTTTCGCCTACCATATCAGGATCAGCTATGCATAGCTCATCAATAGTAATGTGAACCCACGCAACCAATTTCTTTGAGCAAGGCAGGCTTTGATTAAATGCCGACGTGGCTTTCCGTGGAGAGCAATATTGTTGGCCCTAAATCCAGATTTTGTTCGCAACACGGCGACATGAGTTATTAAGGAAGTACGTAACGTGGCTCATATAGCTCCAGGTTTTGATCTCCCCAAGTTCGAGTCACCGCACTCACCAACCACACATTCACCATGAGCATCAATTTTGACCTCCAGGCCCTCGCCGTGGCAGCGAAGAAAAAACACCTTGTGGATGTCGGGATTGGCACGACAAGCGATGAGCAGCTGCCCGCGCCCAACGTTCCTCATCTTCCACCTCGCCTAGCTCGATCACTTTATTTTCAACACGGTGTGAAAGATCCTATTTCCATTGTGGAACGCGCCGATGAGCACCCGAATGTGCGTCCTTAAAGGCCATTTTTCCCCAGCATTGTATCATCTATCCCGGTTCTTTTCACGCAGATCGAGATGGCTAAACAGCCTAAACCTTCAGCGTCGAACGAATCAGACCGCAATCCCGTACCGAGTGATACAATGCCTGGGACGAACATAGTGAGTCGTCGTGCCTTCGTTGAAGCTTTCGCTCACTCTTCGATATAAAAAGTCGCCAGAGATCACGGTCAAGATGACAGCTAAATCGGTCCAAATCAGCATCGCTTACTAGCACGCATTCGATTCCGAGATGTATCCTTGGATTCTCTGATATTCTTGAGAGCTACGTTCCTTCTTGTCACTGCGGGACCCTGGCCCGTTTCTAACTTATTGTCACTCCATATCGATCGTCCAGATTTGTATAATATGTAATTTACTTACTCCCTAGTAGAATACCCTGTACTCATATATGCGAATAACATGTCTACTATAGCGCCCTTCTATAAAAAATCTATTTTGTGCAAAAGCCCGCAATCATGAGGCATCGGTAAGCATAGAGGGAGAGCGGGCCAAAGGAGCGCACGGAAATACGGCGAGGATCTTGAAGATTTTTATTGCAATTGCGATTGACTTTGGAAACTCGGTTGCCAATGCAAGTGAGCACCATGCCTTGCAGCGCCAGCTGACCTTGCCGCTGTCATCCTCGCCAATTCTGGACCAGCTTCATTCGGTTTCTTGGGATCATCTAGTGGTGTATTGGAGCATCTAATTATACATTGTATAGGCAACTGCTTATCCATTTGCTTGCCTTGCGATCGTTTCCTTTCAGTCTGAGTTGGTCTGCATAAACGCACATGATAGCAGTGGGACTATTTGTATAGAAGTAAGTTGGCAATCAAGAAAAAAAGGAATAACAAGGCGGTGAAAGGAGAAATATTGAGTAATTTTCGCAGACGAGAAAGGAATAGCTCAGAAGTATGTATGCAAAAGGGGAAGATAGGCCGCCGTGATAAGATGGTACAAGGATGGCGGTGCACTTAATACACCTTCCAAAATAAGTATTGTTACTTGCTGCGGACAAACGTCAGGACCCTTGAAGACTTAAAATGATCGGAGTAGGATCAGGATATGGTTGGCTCATTGTAGTTTATCTTATCTCCACCCATAGATGGACTATCTGACATCTTGTTGTGGTGGTTCATTGAATCTTTCGACTCTGTTCTCATCACTGTCATTCTGGCAAGTCACAATCGAGACTTACCAATTCAATTGCCGAGAATACATGAGACAATTCGACAATGTGTCGAGAATTGACAATCAGAGTACCAACGGTTAGTTGCCCGCTGTTCTGAAGTGATATCAGACAAAGTTCTCATTGGATAATCTCTGAAACATGCGCAACTATTCTAAGTATATAGCCTGGATGGACAAGAGATGCTTATTCGTCTGTTGTTCGCTTCTTGTTGTAAGTGAAACGATGATGGGCTTGGCAACACGGCCTCCCGTTTACATTGACCATTAGATGACAGATATTACTATGTGAATGTCATGAGAACCATTAGCACATAACCCGATCAAGGATCAGAAGCCATGCCTATATGTACTTTGAACATAATGGTGAGTAGAACATACCTCCCCCTTTCATATTCTTACCACCGACGACTCAAGCATTTCAGATGCGCTTGTACACTGTAGTAACCGCCATTTTCGCATTCCTTGCCCCAGCCATTGCCCTGCCGGAATCTCTGGTCCCAGTGGAGAAGGTCAATGGCGAGACTTCGGGAAGACATATCGTCAGACTCAGACCTGGCGTGGACCAATCATCTTTCTTCGACGCCACAAATATCGTGACAACTCATAATTGGACCGTCATCAATGGATTTGCAGGTGAGCTGCTCCACTATCTTGATGGACAATCTTACCTGAAATTGAGTCGGATTCAAGGGTACTTTACTGGAGATCAGATTAACAGACTGCGCGCACATGGCGATGTCAAATCGATCGCCGAAGACAGCATTGTACGAGTCTCTGCAGTTTCCACCCAGTTGATTTCTTTCCGTCATCAGTTGGAAAGGTTTATTGACAAATGCTCATATAGGAACAATGCTACCTGGGGAATTGCCCGTCTAAGCACTATCGGAAAACTCACCAATCAGAACCCCAGGTATGTCATGAACTGTCCGGGTGCATGATGTCGACTCAACAATGATCAGTGCTCTCAACTTTCAGTTCATTTATGAATCAACTGCTGGAAATGGAGTTGACATCTATGTGATTGGTGAGCCGTCTTCAACTCTGAATTCAAATAGTTATATGATTGGCCAATTTCATTTCCATCCACCGTAGACACAGGTAAGTATATCCCTGCCAAAATCCGAGAAAAGCTGTTTATTTTATACACGCTATGCAAGGTATTTTCCTCGAGCACGTAAGCCTGAAGGTCTATCCGTGTCCTTTATTCATAATCCAGGACTTTGCTGGTAGAACGAGTTTGGTGGCCGCGCACGATGGGGTGCTACCTTTGGTGGATATCCATCGGCAGATGGAAATGGTCATGGAACACATTGCTCGTCAGTCACTTGTTTATCCAGGGTTCCTATTACACTTCTGATATCGTTTCCTCCAGCGGCACTGCGGCTGGGAGCTCTGTTGGCATTGCAAGGGCAGCTAGCCTTATTGCGGTCAAGGTCTTTGGTGATGACGGGTGAGTATTTTGATACTCCAAGTGTACTAATGAAGTCCTCAGCTTCTTTATTGCAACAGCCAAGGCTTTGTTTCTGATATGTGAGAAACATTCAAGTTTCTGGTCATCCATGCACCTCTAATCTAGGTGATGAAGGATATCTGGAATTGATTGGGTCAACACACAGGCGGGTAACTCTGGTCGTCCATCAGTTGCATCAATGTCCTTTATAGCAGCCAGCCCAACCACTGCACTCGACAATGCTGTGACTTCAGTATACATTTTCTCTTACTGATGAGATATTATATGCTCACTCTTCGCCTCCAAGCTCACAACAATCGGAGTCCATGCTGTTGTGAGTACTGATTTCTTGGACATTCCCCAAAGTTCTAATGGATACCTTTGTTCAGGTTGCAGCTGGAAACAACAATATTGATGCAGCCAACACATCCCCGGCTCACGCTGCTGGTGCTATCGCTGTTGGTGCAAGCAATATTGCTGACTCCCGGGCGTCATTCTCTAACTACGGCTCAGTTGTTGCCCTGTTTGCTCCAGGCGAGAACATCATCAGTGCATGGATCACTGGACCTACGGTGACAATTAATACTACATTCATGCTGACGTGCAATTGACATTTTAACAACTAGGCTTTAGCAATCGATTCCGGCACTTCTATGGTACGTGACACGACTGATGATATACGTTGTATTCATTCTAATCAAAGCAACATAGGCTACACCTCACATCACAGGTTTAATTGCCTACCTCATTTCTTCTTGAGGAAACGTTAGCCCGGCCACTATGCGTGCCAATCTTAAGAGTCTTGCTGTGAATGGCATTCTCACTAATATCCGTGAGCCCTGCCTTGTCGATCCTAGACATACATTGACATAAAGTTAGCTGCTGGAACAGTGAATCAGCTTGCACAGAATGGGCTAGCTCCCAAGTAAACTGAAAATTGTTTTGTAGCCATTGTAAAGTGATCATATTGAATTTCTACCTTTCTACTTCGTTTTAGTGCCTATATATAGTTTAGTATCGAATAAATGCAGGCGCTTCGCTTCGCCGACTGACCTGGTCATTGAATGTCAAAGCATCTCGAAAGGTCTCATAATTTATTCTGTTTGACATAGAAGTGAGATAAATTGCTCCCATCTAACCCTGAATGCACACATGCTAGAATACAGACATATGGATGTTGCAAGAAATGGTGAAGCAATAGTGCATGTAGAGCATACAGCAGGAGATATAGGCAAAGGCTAAATAATGATACACATGTACAGAATATACAGAATATGGGAAAGGGGCAAGCAGTGGTCAACATGTCAATAGGATATTTGGTAGTTTTAGATAAGTACTAAGGTGCTGTTGCACCTTTTATGACCATATAAGGATTTTCTGTGGTTCTACAGCCAATAGGAAAACAAGGAAACCCCATTTCAAACAAGTACAAAGAGTGTCACAAAATGGATCAAGAGTCTGGCTACAAATAACTCATCTTACATCCTCATAATAGATGGAGGGCCTACTGAAAGCCAAGAAGCAATGACCCTAAGTGAACTGAATATGACAAGAACAAAATTTATTCACAGTGCTTCGAACCTCTGAGGAAGGTTCCTCAAGAGGAATAATCACTTCCTCAACCCGAGTTCCAAACATTTTTCAAACACTTGTTCGAAGTTCAGCCTGTGGGCATACATGATCATCGAGGTGAAAAGCCTTTATAGAAAAGCACTTTACATACATTATCTGCAGTGAATTATGCACAATAAGGCCAGATTCTAATAAAATACCAGTCATGCCTACCAACATCAAGTTGGAATAAACTGGAAGAATGGAAATGAGTAAGAGGAACAAGACCAAGACCCAAGATACAGACATTTTCCATTGATCAAGGCAAAACCTTATCATTACTGCCCATCAGCAACAGCTTTCAAGGGAATTGGGATTGTATAATGAGGACTTACAAGCATAAAGAAGACTTGAAGGAGTACTTTGATCAGAGTATATGTAGTACTGGATTAATTGAGGGCTTTCACACAATCAATAACAAGGTATGCATTCAGTATGGCTCACAGTCAGAAGTGTACAGACTGCAATAATGCTTGTCACCAGTCCGATGCTCATACTATAGGTTCATTGGTGAGTACCCCATGAAAGATTAGTTGAATGATCTTGCCTATAGACAACCAGATGGTTGATTACATTTTGACATTACATGCAAATTCTTTTAAGAAAGAGTCAAGTCATGATAGAACTCATGTTTTCAATCCAGTGGATATTCCTTTTAGAAAGTAGACAAGGGCTATCCTGATGGATAAATCACAGATGATTGTCATGGCCAAATTTACTGAGTATGTGTGCTGGATCCAATGCAAATCAGAGTCTGGCATATACCTTTAGTACCAATATCCCTACATGTTGTGGAGGCTGATCCATAATGGCCATTGGGGTATTACTATATCTGCTTGACAGTTTAAGTATATGGTAATACAGACTCTTGAACAAATTGACACAAACAATGAACTGTTGATAACTGAAGAATTGAACCACCTGTTTGTCACCAAAACTCCAAAAGCAATATAAAAGGCTGCTTCACATAGTCTAGTACCTAGACAAATACAAAGGTAGCAAAAGCAATGATCTAAAATTACACAATGAGGCAAGAGATGTGGTGAGCTATGAGAGGGTGATTTGTATATGAGACAGGTAGGCATATACTACAATAGAATGGTACATACTATGAAGACAATAAGGGGTTTTTGCAATGGATGTCTATCACTGACTATAAATAATTGAATAGGACATGTGACATCAAATAAGGTATATAACACTCACTATAATAGACTCTCCATGCAAAAAAGCTAATGGGATCATAGTGACTTCAAATTGGGTTGTTGACTCTATATAGTATAAACACACCTCTGAACCACTGATGTGAGGATGAACTTTAGTATTGTTTACCATAAGAATTGCAATACTGCACCAAAAATCCTATAGAAATCTGTCAATGATGTCAGCATTCACATTGAAATTTTAAGCTCAAATTGAGCAAAGTATGCCACATACTGTGCCTCCTCTAGAGATCAGCAGATAAAAAACAGGTCAACATAGTCAGAGACAGTCAATGACATCAAACTGACAAAGGATTATTTAAAGCTGTCAAACATGTCTCCTCAGGCAATTTGCATGCAATAAGCAGTTGATACCCTCCTTCTGTTACTTAAAACAAGCATATGGTCTCCATGATGCTAGTATGAGTCAGACCTTTGATCTCAAGAAAGAAAACATTCATAGATTACTCACAAAACCACTACAACCTGTAGAGGCTAAATGGCTATTAGTGAAATCAAAAAGAACACAGAGACAGAGACTCATTACCACTTTCAACAGCCAATGATTACCAGGGTACATGTGCAAGTAATATACTGTTTGTGAGCATGTATGTGAGCATGTAATTCCAAAGAACATTCATGGAAGTTAGTTAGGCTGGAAAGGCAAGCAGAAAAATCCCCAATGCCGAGTCAACCATTATGGCTATGTCATAGGAAAACATGAGAATGAGAAATATTGGAATCAGTTTTCAGACTTGTGGAAGAGGCCATTTGCATGGCATCACTTGGATGTAAGTAGATGATATGATACTCAGAGTTAGAACAGATACACCCACCCATGACCACCTAAGCTTGAACCTTGAAGCACAAAGTACAGTCTTCTCATCCTGATCTCTGAACCAATTGTGGAGATGGCTGAAGATGTAACCATGATTATCTTAGTATTTTTAGAATACATGAGAGATTTCATGCAAGAACAGCTGTGTACTCACCATGGGCAAAGATGCAGAGCTATCCAGCCCCACAGAAATTGACAAGTTTGATAAGCCTTCTCAATGGCAGTTGAGATATCAACTATAAAGGGAGAGGGAAGGCATCAACAAGAATCAGGCATCAATAAGAATCATCAAAGGAGGCATTGACAAGTTGACAGATAATTGTCTCAAGAAAGTCTAGAAAGGAGATCAACAATTAGAGATATGATCAAACATGTACAAAAGATGGGATGCAACAATCCAGAATTTTCAGCTAAATCAACTTGTCTTAATATCCTTGTAATTTCATGTACCTCTGAGCAATGGTCCTTCAAATTTTGATATACTCAACATCACTGGCTGAGGTTAACTGTCGTAGGAGCCTTGAGAAAAAGAGAAGGAATAAGGAGGCAAGGTGGGAATGTCACATGTTGTGCTGATATGCAAGTTGGCGAGATGGCAGGATTGGGATACAGGGAAGATAGAGAAGGCAAAGGCAGCAGGAAAGGATGAGGGAAGCCCTCCTGAATTTATAGAATGATTCTTGAGTTGATTGGATGTTACAAGCACCATAAGTTTTGATGTGATCAGTTATAACCAAAATCCTTGATTGACATGGATATAATAATATGATACTGACCCAGAGTACACCAGATTTTCTCACAGGAATAGATCTATCTTATTTAGAGAGAGGAGTGAGGTGGAATGAGGGAGAAAATCAAAAACCATCAATCCCAGATAACAAGTTTGAGTTCCTGTGGATCATACAATTTTTTCAGCAACATTCATTCTAATGGCTGTCAAACATGAGAGCCATAAGATACATAACTCAACATTCAACAAGATTGTAGCTTAGGTTTTAGGGAACAATAGTATAGTTTGCCTGATGCCATGTGT
>JAGGAW010017420.1:0-11349 GCA_017657375.1 Termitomyces sp. T27 | reverse complement strand
CCCTATTATTGATGTTTTAGGTATCTGCTCCCATGTTCACTACAATACATTGTATTTTGTCCACTGAGCAGATCTGCCGGCTCTGTCTCACACCATACAAATGGACATCTGAAGGGAGGTTAAGTACTATACAGTGTAGTGCCTCTATGTGGGAGCTAAGCTAGTAGGTAACAGTAGTCTTTTGAATATATTTTTTAACTTGACTACCATTGCCATTTGTTTCTGAGGAAAGGGACCACCAGTCCCTTGGCTTGAAACTCCAACTCAAGTCTGTGTAGTCTGCATGAGCTCTGATGAGTGAGCAGGCTGACCAGACATCAACATTGGGATGTCAAGTCTTCTCCAATACTGGCAAGTCTTGCAGGTATCTTGCCAGGACCACCATGTGCTTTCTCAGGTACAATGTGAACATGTCACTACTCCATCTCTCCATGACTTTCACCACCTCTAGTGGTATCCCTTGCAGTAGGTATTCAATGGCAGAGCCAAGGTGCATGTCTGCTGCTAGGTCGTTTATTCTTAGGTGGTTTGCCAGTGCTTTACTTGGATCACAATCTCTGCTCTGCTTTATGAAGTAAATGTCCTCCCCCTCAGTTGACACCTTGGTCCATGGTAAGAAGATTACCATTACCCTGTTGCCCTTGTGGTCTTCTCCTTTGCTCATGTTACTCCTCTTAACATGACATTGCAGATCAAATGCTCTGAGGTTAGGGAGAACTCACCCAATCTCACCATGCTGAAGAAAGCCACCTTCAAGCATGTGTTTATGGCAGTGTCAAGCAGGTCATCTAGGTTGAGCACACTGCAGAGTTTGACAATAAGGCTCACCATGAATAGTTCTTGCTTTGGCTTTTTCAAGATCTCTGGTGCAAGCCTCATCACCCCTTCCAGGGCCACTTGTACCTCTGCTTCTAACATGCTCCACCTCATGCTGTAAAGCAGGTGCCATACTTGTACTACATACACATAGCTTGCTAGTAATGTGCCTGAGTACAACCTGGCACATCCTGTGATGAAGGATAGGATAAGCAAAGGTTATGCAGAGCACTGTTCCTAACCCTGCATCTACAATGTGCCTGTACCCTCCTGCTGATGGCAATGCCTCAAAACACAGATGAGTATCCAAACAAAACTTGTTTTCCCTAGTCCTGACTGCCATGACTGGCCACTGTGAGTGGTGGAGAGGGATTGTTCTATAAGCTTCTGCCATGTCCTGCACCACTGTCTGCAAACCTGGCAGTAATCTTGACAGTAGCATGCTGATTGTGTTGAAGGTTCCCCACATGCATGGGAACTTGCTAGAGTTGATTTGTGAGTTGATGGGCTGGTTGGGGTTCTTTCCTGTCAGCATCAGTGGAAATGATAGATTTTGAATGATTCAAAACTTGCCTGGCTTCCCTGCTTTTAGTATGATGGAGACTGGTGATGTTGGGAAGGGACCAATGAGCCCCTCCATCTCCTCTCTCATGAATGATCTGATGTAATGACCCTTTTCTTTTTCAGCCTTAATGATTGTCTGGAACTCCTTTTCAAACTCAGTGACAGTTGATGTGTTGGCAGAGGCTTAGATTGCTGATATTGCAGGAAAATCAAATCAGACACTGCAATCTAGTCCTCATACCAGAGATGGGTACCTCTGTGTGATGCCTGTCTCCTGCAGGTATGTCTTCCAGGCCTTGGGGTGGTATGGCAACTCAGCCTCATTCTTTCTCCTCTTGAGAACAGTCTTGAGCTCTGTGTGTCACTGCTCCACATTCTGTGCAGATGTGCTTGGCATCATGACTTTGTGCCATGCACCCTCTCTCTTGCTGCCAGTTCATGCACACCTGGCATCTGTTGCACAGGACCAGGTTTCTGCTGAGTCTCCAAGCCAGTGTATCAAACTGGTTATTCTAGGTTCACTCCTCATTGCAGTTAGATATACTGTGGAGGTGATGCCTACAACATATGGTGCAGATGGTGAGCTTTTTGCCTGCACCTCTCTGAAAATGCTGATCTCATGAGGTCAGTCTGTATGCCCTGTCCCTGACCTCCCTGAGTGTGGCTCATCTTCCTTTGCCTAAGTTGGCTTTGTAATATTTTGGTGGAGATCTTGAGTGCTGATGGGTTCATGATCTGTATCTTCCCAATCATGAACATCTATTCCTACATCCTTTTTGCAAGGTGCATGCAGAGGCCATGTCTGCCATCTGCTTCTCAAACTGCAGTACTGCATTACCAGATGCCTAGTGAGATATATTGGACCACCCCACTACATGAAGATATGGCTGCATAGTGATGTGCACAGGAGATTGCATGGTTAACGATAGCATTGACATGCATGACCATGTCATTTAGCATTGGTGATTAGCATGTTGTTAGTGTTGGCATGTTGGCATAGCATAGATTGATTGGCAGGTACATTGGCAGTTTGGAGGGGTTAAGGAGTGAAGGTTGGTTTCTGGTCAGTTATGCTCAAAGGGGAGATAGAAGAAGATCCACACAATCTGGGCTCTTTCAGCATCTATGCATGCTCTCTCTGCATCCTCCCTGTCCCTCTTCTCCCTGCATACCATGTCTGCTGCCATGCATAGAAGGTTGTTATTGATTATGCTGATGTCCCAGGCTCCCATTCCTGATTCAATAGCCTGGTGCTATAGCCTCCTTTGCTCTGATAAGTAGCAGAGCAGTGTGACCTTATCAGGTGGATCCTTGCTTGCTCAGAATGGGTGTGCCTAAACATGAGTAAACAGCTCTGCCATCATCTCCTGGCATTCTTCTGTCCATTGTGCTGCATGGATTGCATCCAAGAATCTTGGGACAGCAATCAGCATTTGCTTCCATGTTAGATCCCTGTCATTGGGTGCTGTCTTCACCCCTTTGGAGGCTGCTGCCAAGGTCCATGTTGTGTTTCCATCCTTGTTGATCACCTGAACTAATGTGTTTTCATCAACAGTTGAAGACATTTTCAGTGCAAAATCTATTCCATTGTTAGTGAAGTACCAGAGTTTGACATACAGCCCTTTCTGCAGGCACATTGTTGCATATGTCAGCAGTATCTTGGGGGGCATATCAGGTGGAGGGATTCTCATTATCTGGAAGTATTTTGACTTGTGCTTCTTTTTCTCTTCCTTCTTAGCCACTTCCTCTTTGAGTTCCCATGCCTCTGCTCTCTGCTCCTGTTCCTCTCTTGTGCACCTCTCTCTCATTCTTTCCTCTTCTTCTTTGTCTTGCCTCAGCCTTGCCCAGATCTTCTTTTCCATTTTATTGTTCATGTTCCAGGTGCTTTGCAGAATCACTATTACTGCAGCTTCATCTACATTTTTGTTAATCAGTGTATTGCAGGCAATCATGAAATTTTCAGCCACAAAATCCAGGCATACTGCCTCATTGGGATTAGCAGTTAGTATAGGCATGGTGTCTGGCTTTTTTACATATCTTTGTTTTTGCTATCTCAAGTTGCTATTCCTCTCATTCTCAATGATCTGAGCACTTCTGCCATTCTTTGAAGATCCTTTTGCACACATATGCATTGGGACACAGGTCTTTGCATGACATTAGAGGAGTCTGGTGATTTGTGTGGACAGGCCCAAAATAGGTGTATGGTGCACAAGTTGTTTTGTTGTTTGGTGAAGAATAGGCCTGTGTTAGTTTGGGAAGGGAAGGGCTTGAATAGCAGGAAGAATAGGGTACTGGAGAATCTTTCTCCAAGGCTTTGTCTCTTGATCCAGATGACATCTTTGCTTTCAAACTTTCTAGAGGAGTCCAAGAATTTGACTTGGTGTACAGGATCATACATCTTACCTTTATAATTGCCACTCAGCCTCAGACTTAGCAGATTCAGATCACCTGAGGTATGCACATACAGACATAGATATGTCATATGTCATACAGTCTAGCAGGGCCCCACATTGTAATGTATAATACACAGCCAGTAAAGTCTGCTGTACTATAGCAGAGCCACTACAACATAGCATATGCTACATAGCAGCAGAACACATACAGTGTGTTGTGCCAGACCCATCCAGCAGACACTGCCAGTGACAATTGTTATTCTATTTATTACAAGTCACCAATTTAGTTCCTCCACTGTTGAGATGGACAGCTCCATCATCCATTGCTTTTGTGCCTCAATTCATCACTTGTAACTTGGCTGTCAGGTCTACAGGATATAGAATTTAATACCCCTAACTGGTTCTTCTGCTTCAACTAATGCCCTACATACTTTCTACATAAGTTTTCAATACAATATCCATCCACATATCCCAACAGGACAGATGACAGAACAGATGACCAATTATGACAAGTCAATCATGGGCCAATTGTCCATCCTGTCCACTATACTCTCTGAGCAGGTAAAAATACTTTTCCTAGTGCATTGTCCATAGCCTTGGAGAATTACTGTCCATACATTGATCTTCAATAGATGTATAATATATATAATGAGTTTGTATGCAGTGAGAAGTCCTGTTGACAGGATAGACTCAACAGTATAGAAACCTGACCTCCATTCTCCACCTCATATCATAATCACATTGTCACAGACACCAATCAAGATTGCCAACATTGAGCAACCAAAGCTGTCAAGGTTTGTGCATGCTATTATACCTCAGAGGACCCCCCACTAAAGCCAATGAGGAGACAGCTGGGACAGATTACAGGGGCCATGCACATGGGCTGCTTTAAGCTGACAGCTCTACCATGTTCAGACACCCACATTGACCTCCCATGCAAGTACTGCAAGGGTAAAGGCCTCCAGTGTGTAAGGAAAAAAGGTGGTACAACATGTAATCCATGTTGCTTGATCCTCAGGCAGTCATGCAGTATCACAAAGATCCTGAAGCCAGAAGACCAGGCAAAGAAGGTCAAGGGAAGGAAAAGCAGGAATAAGTTAGTGAAATTTGTCAATGATGGTAAGTTTTTTTCCATCGTTTCAATACTGAGGCCAGGCCATCAGAAATGCCAGTTACTTGACCATCAAAGCAGCAGACAACAGCAAAGGGCAAGTTGACAAAAACAGCAGACAATGGATAAAGGAAAGGGCAAGACAATGAACACTGCCTGAGTCATCTAGCCAGTGGACCCAATTGTCAAGGACACTGAAAGCAGCACAACAGTTGGTCAGATTGTTGATGGAGTCCACCACCAACTTACAGGAATCTTTGATTCCATCACCAAAATGGCTGACAAACTTGGAGTAGCAATCATTACTGCTGAGGAGTCAAGGATGCAGCACATGGAAGCTTCTATCACAAAGAGATAAACAGCTCAGGACCACCAAATTGGCCAGACACAGACTGAGCTCAGGGACCTTAGAGAAATTGTCAAGAGTCTGTCCATTGAGGAGACCATAGCTGCTGCTGAGAACAAGACTAAGAACAAAACCACTGCCAAGAATGAGATTGGCATGCCAATGGAAGTTGACAGATCTGTTGAGAGGACCACTACCACTGCTGAGAATGCCAGAGCCACTGTGGTAATGGAAGTTGACAGATCCCTATTTGCTGCTGGCTGAGCTGACAGATCCCTCTCTACTGCCAGCCAAATTGATAGATCCCTTTCCACTGCCAGCCCAGACAACTGTACTGCTTCAGCCCTTCCCATTGCCACCCTCTCTGCTCCTCACAGTCCAAAGACTCCCCTTGCCATCTGGATGATGTACAAACCTGTCATTGACCCTACTTTCATTGCCATGTCAATGATGAGTGTGTACCCACTACTCACCATTGAGAATGGCAGCTCTGCTGTCAAGACCATTGAGACTGTTGGCTTAAAGGATCTGTCTGATGAAGCCCCTATTCAAAAGGACAGAGCCATAGTCACTTTTGTCCCCCTACCACCCAACATAGCTGCTCCCTCCAGCCAGCTGGGTAGGAAATGCAAAGCCATAAATGATGCAGAGGAGCCTGCAGCCAAATATGCCAAGCAGATGGAGTAAGAATTATGGCAGGTTGTTTTTTTGTCAATTTTGTGTTATACATATAATATATTCCCTCCCCCAAGAAATACATAGTTGTTGTACATAGAGAACTGAGGAACATATGTTCTTCTTAAAATATAGCATACTTTTTGATGAACTTTGACAAAAGCCAGTGAGTCTCACAGGATCCTGGTGAGTCTGACAGGTGAGTCCAGTGAGTTCAGTGAGTCTGATGAGATAGCCAGTGGATTAGATAAGATAGCTGGTGCATCTGATGGGGATAGTAACTACAGAGCTCAATAAAAACATTATGTAAAGTGGTAGTACCACAGGGGAATTCAAACCCACACAGGCCCAATGACTGCACCAACAAAATGCATTGTGACATAGGTGCACCACACTGCCTGGGAAGAAGTAGAAGCTGTGGGTTTCATGACAGCTTTTCTACATCCTGGCCATGAAAAAGTTATGTGAAGTGGTATTTAGTGCCATATAAGGGATTCAAACCCACACAAGCTCAACACCTGCACTGACAAAATGCAACACAATATAGGTGCACCATAGTGGCTGACAAAAGATTGCACATAGTGCTTCTTGATCATTACAGTAAATTTAAGTGCCCCATATGGTTCAGGTGGATTTGTGTTTGAATACTTCCTTTGTTCTTATGGATTTCTGGGTTTGACTCCAAGTTGGAGCATTTGCATCATGGCCACAATAGATTTTTTAGCTGGGGCATTGCATCCCCCAACCAGGAGTCGAACCTAGGAAAGACCAGCAACAAATGAATTTGAATGTGTACCATATCCAATTGAGCTATTGGGGTAATGGAATTGAAAAAGAAAAGCAGATATCTTTGTAAAGCAGTCATCTGCTATTCAGTCACTTCATATTTCATTGTCAGCTGTACTGACTGTAAGGGTGACCTCTGGAGGCTATGGCTCAATCACACAGCTGGCAGAGGGAGATCCAAAGTATATTAAGTAATGTACAGTTGTATACAAGCATAACTACTACCCTGGCAGAGGAAGATTCCAAA
Source organism: Termitomyces sp. T27 (assembly GCA_017657375.1). NCBI lineage: Eukaryota > Fungi > Basidiomycota > Agaricomycetes > Agaricales > Lyophyllaceae > Termitomyces > Termitomyces sp. T27. The sequence goes on along the minus strand of JAGGAW010017420.1, from coordinate 4,411 downwards.
GAGAACAAGTCTGAGGATTCCTTATACCAGGTGTGATGGGTCATGTGATCAGTGAGTGTGAGTCAGGACATGTGATGCAGCCAGAGGCCTCTGGAGGGTCACCTGCCCAGTGGTCACATGATCTGACCTTGATAAAAAATCTGCTGAGCCCTGCAGATTTTTTATCAAAAGTGTCCTCTAAGGAATTATAAGGCTGAAGGCAGCAACTGGAGGAAGAATGGAAAAATGAATAAATAAAGTGTCCCCTGACACTGACTGCCTGATACTTGTGAGCAGCAATACTTTCTCATTAATGTTTTAGATACAAAAAAGTCACTGTTGGTTGTTACACAAAGCTGCCATGGTTTCCAGAAACCAGTAACTGGCCCAAATCCTACCATCAATTGTGGCCTCACCAACAGACAGACCAACTCACCAGCTTATGGCCACTACTACTGTGAGTCACAGTTGACCTTTGAATGTACCAAGATGCATCCTCTTTCAGCCTCTCTGCCTAGGACTTCTGTGTTCACTTAGTAATTATTGGCAAGATATCTCATGGTGCTTTTTGTTTGTTCCTGCTAGGTGATTCATTGTCCTCATTTCCTTCCTATTGGCCTAAAGATGTTTCATCCTCATTGTCAAGCATACCCAGTATATCACTCAGGATGGCATAATGAGGTGAACCATCAGCTGGACCATTGATTGGAGCAATAAGCTCTTTCATCCTTTGTTTTGCAAATGCTGAATACTGCCATCACTGACCACTTGATGAGTGGAATTGTGTATTGGCAAGTCAAGATATTCCATTGATGAACTGACAGCCTGATTCATTGGGTGTTCCCAAAGGCATTCAGGAGTCATCCATGACAGATCTCTCACCAGCAGACTGCATCAATCCATCCTTGGAAACAGATCTGTTGCCCATCCTGAATCCATCCTCCAGTGGAACTCATCATCTGTGACTTCTTTTTCCTCTTCCCTTCTCTGCTGCTGCTGCTGCTTTTCTGTCTTGATCTGAACAGGCTCCATATTCAGCTGATACCATTTCTTTAGACTTGTTAAAGTCTGCCCTCAGCAATGACTGACTCTGGTGGAGCTTTGCTGATGTCAGCAGTGGTGCCAGTGATGTTGATGGCAGTATTGATGACATTATTAATGGTGGCTTGTGGTATTGATGGCAGCATTGATGACATTAGTGATGGTGCCCAACATCAGCAGCAGATGAAAAGTGGTAAATAGTTTAACAGATCAGAAACAGCCACCAACAGCCATTATACATCAACAGCAAGTGAAATTTTCAAAGCCCATTGACCACAAGCCCAAATTTCCATTATCCATCATCTGCATGCTTCAAAATCTGTTATTCATTGCCTACAAGTCCACAATAGAGGACAGAAAATGGGAAATAGTATAACAGATCAGAAACAGCCACCAACAGCCATTATATGTCAATGTCAAGTTAAATTTTCAAAATCCATTGACCACAAGCCCAAGTTTCTGTTATCCATCATTTGCAAGCTTCAAAATCTATTGTCTGTTGCCTACAAGTCCACAACAGAGGACTGAAAATTGGAAATAGTGTGATGGATCAGAAACAGCCACCAACAGCCATTATACATCAACAGCAAGTTAAATTTCAAACCCTGTTGACCACAAGCCCTAATTTCCATTATCTGTCATTTGCATGCTTCAAAATCCATTATCTGTTGCCTACAAATCCACAACAAAGGGCAGAAAGTAATAATACACAATAGAAAACAGAAAGTGCCAAGTGACCCATGCAACAGATTCATTTAAATATCAATGCCATTCAATGGTAAATAGTTTAATGGATCAGAAACAGCTACCACCAGCCATTATACATTAATGGCAAATGAAATTTTCAAAATCCATTGACTACAAGCCTGAAGTTCCATTGTCCATCATTTCCATGCTTAAAAATCTGGGTCTGCTAAACAGGTGTGGAACCACACATTGTATGTGCTCTGCTACAGTCCAGCAGACTCTGCTAGCTATGTATTGTACATTATAATGTAGGTCTCCACTAGACTGTATGACATGGAACATATTCATGCCTCTATGTGCTTGAATGATTATTGCTGGTGGCTCTGCTGGAATGATTGGAAATTCATCCAGATCATGCATGATAATCAGGTCTGGATGGGCCACTAATGATGGATCATGATGTGTAGCTGGCACAGGACTGTTTTAACCATAAATAGCAACCAGGTAGTCCATCATTTTGGTCTTGAAGTCATTGACCAATGTAGAAAACATTTCCTCAAAGGTGGGTCTGTTGGTTTGAGTGAGACCTGACATATTGTCATGACTATCATTTTGTCAATGAATCTGTCAATGAAGAGGAGCAAAACATCTAGATCCTGACTGTTGCACCCTCTTTTCCAATCCAGCCCACAATGCTCCAGCTTAACATACCTATTTCTTGGAAGTGGAGGGTATCTGCTTCATCAACACTGAAAACCATGTTTTTGGATTATTCTAGTGTGGAGATAATCAGAATGGATAATGAACAGCAGATGACAGAAGAGGTAAGAAAGCATACTTCTGTTAAACATCCACTGGATTTCCTTGCTCACTCCACTCAGCAGCCTTCTTCCATAAGTGAATTTCATCTTCCATTGTTAAGCAACCTATGACATCCTTGACAGCAACATTGTATTGTGCAAATGCCTCATGATGTGATGTGTCCAGTAATCTCATCTGACATTGTCTGCCAAACAACATCATGAAGAGATACATGCAACTGCACCTTCAAGTCCTTATATTGATGATGAGGCTGCCAGCAATTCTTGATATATTGTGCAACTTTGTCTTGGTCTTCACACATGAGAGAACATTCATGCCAGATGGATTGTCCACAGTCATCACCTTTTTCTGCTCACTGACATGCAAATGTGTCAACAAAAATGATATCCAGTTCAGGAATTTATTGCTAACATTATACCTTCAGCAGGTTGATCAGAAAGATTTCTCAAGTGCTTATCTACAAGGGTGAAGATATCACATGTGAATTTTACTGCAAGAACATATAAGTCCTACCACATCAGCTCAGGAATTCTTTCTCTTAATCACCTTTGTAGAGAAATTAACAAAGGATCTTCTAGGTACCAACCTACTTGCAAAATCCTTGATTTAACTATGAGGTGAAGCTTTGTGTCTTGGTCTTCACATTGACCACAGGAAATATATGCTATAGCCCACATCAGGCCAGGTACTTTTCTTCTCATAATCACCCTTGATGAGACATTAACAATGGATCATTTACCAAAAGATCTCAAACTCTTGATATTTTGTTTTTTGATGATAAAGATTGTGTTATGCCACCCTGAGTCCATGTGACCATCACGATGGTCAAATATGCCATATGTTCTTAACAGTTTTATTATCCTAGGGATCCATTAACCCAAGGCATGTGTTTTCTTATTTTTGTTCCTTGGTTTTCAGGTAGAAGTAAAATCATGCAAGCATGGCATGCCCAACACATATTTTTTGGCCCATCATGAACATGAACACTTTGATGAAGTGCAGGTGCAAAAAACCACTAGTCATGTGGCAATTAGATTGCATCCCCTTCAGAGAAAAAAAAACAAGAATGGGAACCAGTTCTAAGGGCTTACCATATGCATAACAGAACATGTTCTAATTAGTCAAATGCCACTTCCAATTACTGCATCCTCCACACCAATACCACAAGTGGACAATTTCATGGACTATGTTGCACTCATCAAGGATGATGATGATATTGTCACTGTCCCATTGAGGCAGAGCAAGGTCCATCTCTTATCCCAAAGTGATGAAGCCAACCACTGAACTTTATATAGACTCAAGCAGATTATCTGCATGATTTTGTGTCATATGTCCCTAACTTGTTACATGGTCTGCTCAGTCAGAAATCTATTGGTGAAGTCACCCATTTTCAAGAATGTCCTGATAAACATCTGGCCTGAACTTTGGAATGGTAGATACTTTCAGCCTATGCAGATGTTAGATGTGGAGGAATATATTATAGTCTCTCACCACTCTTCCATCACCAAGTGTCAAGGACCTGTGACAAGAGTAAAGGTTCTCAAGGAGTATGAGCAAAAAAATGATCTTCTTGAATGGGAATTCTTGTATTCCACTGTATCAGGGGACTTCCATTTCACGCCATTGCACCTCACCTCACCTCACTTCACCTTACCTCACCTCACCTATTTCACACCTTCTCGCCTCATGTCACTTCATTTCATGCTTCCTCACTTCACCTCACTTCACCTCACTTTCTGTCAGAGGACCCCCATGTCAGGCCTTCAGAGGTCAGTTGATTGGGGGAATGCTCATGTGACTTGCATGTGACCAGCTGACCTTGAAAAGAGGGAGTAATTGATGCTATCAATGCTGGTTTCACTCCCTCTTTTCAAACTCAGCC